>VWPW01023952.1:0-27276 GCA_013389825.1 Crypturellus undulatus
AAGATGCAAAGAGCTGTGAAAAGCAGCAGGTGACAAAGCTTTTCATCAACCAGCTTATCCCAATTTATAGGTAACTGAAACCAACACCTATATCTGAGCTTTTTTCCAGCTCAAACAGGGGCAATATTTCCATTTAGGATGGTTTCACCCTCCTTGCAGCCACAAGTTGGAGATGAAGGCAGATAAGTCTCAGCACCCTCATGCCAGCAAGCCAAGCTGAACCCTCACTCAGACTTCACACACTTCTCCAGCATAATTCACGTCCTCAAGACTTCAGGGAGGAACTAAGAAAAGTTAAGACTTTTCCAAATACTCAGTGCTAGGCAAGTCAAGAGCTCCCACACTAAGCAAGGAAATCATAACTTGCAACACTAAGACAATTAAAAAACAAACTTTGGTCCACAATTTGCAGAAAAACCCTGAAAAAAAAGTACAAGATTCTTGTTATTTTGCATCCGAACAGGTTGCAGGTTAGAGGGAAATGTAAGGCAACATCGGATTATACAAAATAGAAGGCAGAATGGCCTGAAAAAAAGAATTGTAAGCCAGGAAAAAAAAGTACAATCTGGGAAAAAACAATCTGCTGCATTCTACTTTTAATAATTTCCCTTCCTATAACTTAAAAAGATTTGGGCTTGCAGTTTTAAAAAAGTAAAAACTTTAGCCTGGGTCCTTTTACTTAAATTCTCAAGTCATTTGTGCTTCTTATCTCAAAACACTTCGCTTTAAAAATCTGCTTCGCTTACCACGATTGATCAAATTCATTACATTACTCATCCTCAGTCATGACCTCAGCCTGATAACTAAATTCCTGCCCTACAGTTTCAATTACAAAAAAAATAAAATAAAATAAGAAAGTACAGTATACAAGGGTAATACCACAAAGGAGTAAATTTAGATTACGTTTATACCATCTTATCGTTCTATAAAAAGGTACTTAAACTATTTCTTTTGCATATAAAGAGATTAGAATATTTGGTCAACTGGAAATATTGCTAGGCACAGATGACAGCAACTGCATCAAAAGTATAATACAAGAATTAAAACAAAAAGCTCAAATGCTGAAGACATGCTATAAGAATGATGGCAGAGCTACATTGGTCTTGTTAATCTCAAATTAGGGGCACGAAGGTGACTCACATGAACACCTTTCTAAATGTGGGACATTCAATAATTTTTCAAATCCTAGCCAAGTATTTAGATATATATATACACACACACAATTTAGACAAACTCTTAATGATTCGTCTTCACAAGTGTCCAACAGTGGTTAATTTCATATCTTGATCAATGCTCTTGTGAAGGGCAGAGCCCGGTGATTTGCTATTGACATTGGAATGTAATTTGGTCATGGGAATGCTTCCCCACCCAGACCTTGCTGCTTAGTCTGAATGTTACAAACAAAGGATCTTAAATAACTCCCACAAGAAAAGTTTGCAGATAGAGATAAACCACATGCAAACTGGAAAGTGGCATGAAGATACATGATACTACGCAGATAGAGACATTTCATGGACTGTGGGATACAACTGCCTAAAGAGTCAAAGCCCAGTATTTTCTTTATCCACTTGCCAGCTTCACTTGTCCTTTTTACAATACACAGATCTGGTAAGTCAGAACTCATTCATTCCCCTTAACTCTCCCAATCAAATCCCTACAGTTCAGATGTTTTCCCCAAAAGAAAAGAAATTTAAGGCACAGGATAGCAGATGCACAGTTTAGGTAAGATCAATGCAACTTATTTTTGCGCTGGGTGAGTTGGGAACTCCTACACACCATGCATTTTGCAAAATCCTGACTCCAAGGCGCTAAAGTGAATTTACACAGTGGTTTTAGGTCTTTCAAGGCATGGATGGGTAAAGAAAATAAAAAAGGCATCAATGTGAAACCTGATAAACTTGTTAGAATCTGCATTTTGAGCGGAGGAGGAGAAGGAGAGGAGGGGAATTTTCCCAGAGCAGGTTCCAAAGTGTAAACTTTAACTTGTGATTTTATTTGAACAGTCAAGATTGTTACCCATCACCACAAGGTTAGCAATATGAATTAGATTTAATTTTTTTTTAAAAACCGGTAAACTGATTTCTCTTTAAAAAAATAAAATCTCTGGTCTTTTAAGGTCACTTCAGCTGCATTTTTAAAGTGGCTTTTTTTTTTTCTGGAATGATGGAAGTTGAAACTCTAGTGTTCAGCCCTCTAAGGTCAAGGCTGAACCCAAGAGGTTTTAAGTCAAGTCCATTTTGTCTCACGCCTTCCAAAGCTTTAAATGGTGGACTTTGAGAAGGACACACGCAGGTGATGATTCTCCCCAAGGTCATGATTATGAAGGTCAATGAGTGATTGAATTGCTTCTTCCACAGAGCCCATCTGGATCAGAGCCATTTTACGGTCCTTCCTGACAAGGCAGAAATTTACGTTTAGTAACATTATTCGTTGAGTCCAAATCTAAGCAATTTTCTTGCCTAGCACTCAAGAAGGCAAGGCAAACAGTTTACTTTACAGCTGCTTGGGTAATTTAAATCTATTTCTTTCATTTTATATGGAAGAGTAAGTCTGCATGATAAACACACATATCCAAGCAACTCAGCCACCTTACCTTAAATTGTATTTCTTCATCTACACAGCATACTCACCGTGCACTCAAACCGAGTGCTACTCCTGAATTCTTTATTCTGCAGGAGTCAAATATAAAAATAATTCTGCTCACATTTAACTTACCCCAAGTTAATTTTCAGTCAAGATTACTGGTAAGTGCTTCTACCACCCTTACAGGCGGAGCCATAAGGGAAAAAAAAAACCCAAAAAACTAACAACTTACTGGAAGAATTTGAATCCTTTGACCATCCCACCATTGCTTGAAAATAGCATCTTGAGGTCTTCTTCAGTTATTGAAGGTCTGAAAGAGAACGATCATTTTTTTTCCAGCCAAATGTATACACACAATCCTCATCAATTCCTGTTTTAAGTCATCTGCCAGTCATTCCATGGGCTGGCAAAACTGTGGAACTACAGGAAGATGAGCAAACTTTATTCCTGCCAATAGTGAAAAGTTGACTATATTCATCTTGAAATAAACTTCAACTGAAAACACTTTGGATTATTACACTCGGCCGTCTAAGACCCCCCATGCAGATACTTACGGAATATTGGACAGATGAAGAGTGGCAGAAGGGGGGAAGATGTTTTGGAAATTTTTGGAGCCTGGTTTCTTGAAACGATGGAGAGGAGAATTTCCATAGTCCTTGGTCAGACCCTGGTCCTCCTGCTCCGCACGGGGAAGCTGTACTGTCTGATGCTTGGACAGAGTTATGCGGATTGGCTTCCCGTGAAGCTTCTGACCATTTAAATGACTCATAGCTGCAACAGTTAAAGAAAGCACCGACTTCAGTTTTTCCTTCATCTTTCAACCCAAACTAGAATTTCACTTTAGTTCTTCCCTATGTAAATATCACATGCTCTAGGAATTGCCCACCAAGCATTATTTCTCTGCCTTATTTTCTCTTCCCAGTACAATTTTCTGACACAAACATACCATACCTCCTCCAGGCTTGCACTATACCCCAACTACATATACAAGCAAGTAATTAAGTACTGACATTGAGTGTTTTTTTGTTGTTTTTCTAAGAGATAAGATGATAGCACTCTGATATTAAAACTTAGAGTAGTCATTAGGTCTCTTAACATATACAATCTCATATAATTAAGCTTGCTTACCAAGCTGAGCCTGGTTTCCATCAGCCATCTGAACTAGGGCGTTCTCTTTCTTATTAAATAAAATCTTCACCCTCTGCACATCACCATAGACTCCTTCAGAAAGTGAGGAACAAAAATAGTCTTAGGTAGGACAAAATGAAATCTCATCCAACTTAGTATTAACTAATCAATCCAACAGCAAAAACATTCATTCACAACCAGAATTGATCTCATTCCAACCATGTTTACTTATTCTGCTCTACTTAAGGAACATTTTATATAGCAGAATAATAATGGAACAATACATTAAAGAAAAGATACTGGGTTTCAGCAAAAAGCAAAAATCTAATTGCCAGAAGACTGGACAAATTTAGCATGCTACCACAATTTAAAACTCTTATAAAAGACATGCAAAGCAATAAACCATGCATAACTGAACATAAAATAAAGGCAAACTAAAATTAAATAGCAAACTAAGTAAATGTAAAAATGAAATTACGCATTCAAAAATGGCAAACTGCAAACTGTACATTTTTGAAGTATCAAAAAAGTAATCTCAAATAAATGAAAAAACAAGGTAATAAAAAGTGTGAATAATAACATACCGAAAAGAATAAAGAGGCATTGGGGTGTAACTCTCTTTAGAGAACAGCAGAGCAAGGCAGCGGAGGGACAGGGAAGAGGTAAGGAATCGAAGGGGAGAGCGAGGTTGCACAAATCGTCCACAACGAGGAAGGGCAGAGTCCCCGCAGGAAATGGCGAAATTGGTTGATGGATGATGAAGTTTTCAAGATGGTTAATATTGAAGGGCAGGTTGGTTTCCGAAGAGCAGGGTTTTTTTTTTTTTTTTTTTTGGAAGGGGAATGTTTTTATTTTGTTTCAAGCAACAACAGGAAGCAGAAGTACCGTGCAGTCAGTTGGCAAAGAAATTCCGGATCAGGGGAAGAAAAAAAAATTCAGGGATGGGGGAGAAAAGAAAAAAGTAGCAAAAAACACAGGTCAGTAAATACATAAGGAAATATGTAGTGTTCCATCAGTCAGATTTATAGAATTCTACATACAATATTTGTTTACAGAAACAGTTAATAGGTTTTACCTAGTGGAACACAATGATAAAGAAAAGGCATTTTTACTTAAGATATACAAAGAGATAGGAGACAGTATCACAACAGAGTGCCTTCTACTGGCTTCAATACTCAATTAAACTGCAGTATTCTCCAAAGTCACAATCAAAATATTGCTTTCACTGATTTCCAAGCATTTCTTTGAAGAAATGCCTTTGTGAATCAATTCAGAAACAATACAGCTGTGTGTGCTCCTTTAAGATAAGCACCTAGAGGAAAGAGTCTATATTGCATATTTAGGTGTAGCCAAACAAGGAGTCCAATCTGAATATGAATCATTGCTCTTAAAGCAAAAGATCGAGGCGCAGCTGTACTACTTAACCAGAAAAAACACACCTCAGTGCTAGAAGTGCTTGCTATAAAGGAGCTTATTACTACATTTACTAGAGAAAACTCTTCCCTTCCGTTTTTCTCAATGCAGAAATCAATGCTATTATTACTCAGTCAGAATATCAAGAGCAGAAATAGCATCTCTGTTCTCAATGACAGCACTATGTAACATGCAGACAGAAGCCTGCATTCAAAGTAAAAGCTAGTGCAAGTCAAGGCATCCAGACTTCCTCCACCCATTGTAAAAATGGTAAGTGGAATTAATTTTACTTTCCATGATTGTGGGTGAGGAAAAAAAGCCCCACACATTACAAAGGAGTCACTCTAGAGGAATACTGTCTCTTAACTAACTGGTTGTGGCATAGGTAAGTTTCTACAACACTGATTATACAAGCAATGGAAAAAAAAGTTTTAGGTCTGTTAGTTCTCAGCTTCAGTCCAAGTATCAAAGTCTCTCTAGCCCAAAGATAAGCTGGATGGATAGTGAAGAGCTCATCAAAAAAATACAAGGCATGAAATAACTGGTTGCTCCTATTTAAATAAGAACTGTGCCCATTGTTTAGACAGCGCTCTTAAAAGAACTGTGAACATATGCAAATTTATATAGGATAAAAGACTATGCTATACTCCTATCACGGCCACCTTGTCAATGCAGAATCACCACAAGAAAAACACACTTGGCCATATTAAATTGGTCAAAAACAAGGCCAGCTCTTAATATTTAAGATTTTTGTCTGGAGAGCAAGTCACTGGGATCAAGCCAAAGACGACAGTTCCTGGAGCAGCCCAAGAGTTTCTAGGCAGAAAGAACAACTCATCCCAATCAAAGCTTGCCACAGTCCATGCCATTATTTCATGCCCTGGAGAAAACAGCAATGATAGGTAAAAAAAAAGAAGTCTGAAATACTAATTCAATTGGTTAATATCATCAAGAGTTAAATATTTTTGATTATTCTTCATCACATCCAGACTTCCCCTTTTGATTCAAAAGAGGTTTTTGGGTTACTCTGACATTATTTGTAAGTTTTATAGCTTTACAAAGTAGTACTGTGTGTGCAGTCCCACTAGTTACTGTTTTCCATCAGAGTCCCAGCATACTCTGTTGCACACACTAAAAGATTCTACGCTTTCAGTCTGACAAGGAGACAAGAACTGACTTAAAAATCCAAGACACTCTTTATCAAACTCTCTCATGGAGTCTTTCATTATAGATTTTTATTCAATTTTAGTTGCTTCATTTTAAGAAGCCCAAATATTTCAACTCATTGAGATAAGTTAAACAGAATTGAAAATGTGAATTGAGTTGTTAAGGGTTTAACTAAGGAAAAACTTCCAGGAATCTTGGAAAGGAAAAAAAAAATTAAATGTGCAAGCACATAGCAAAGAAAATACTGCACAGGTACAACAAGGTCAAGCTGGCAGGGGTCCAGACACTACACAGAAAGAGTAAAGGTCAGAATGAACTCTCTCTGTAGCTCTGAATTAATATATTAACAACTAGAACATGCTAAGAGGGAGGGGTAGGGGGAAGAATGGACATGACTTCTGTGACCCAAATGACACTATTCCATGGAAGTGGCAGGGAGATTCCAAATAAGAGGGAGGAAGGGACAGGCTTTGTAGTCTTTATGGGACAAGAGCAGGCAGGCAGCACCCTTGGCTTTCAAAGAAGAGCAAAGTTCAATTTAAGACAGACTTCCCATTTCTCCTCAGCAACTAGAGTACTGATCTGCTTTGAGGTTTAGAACTGGCAGAGCCCATGTCATCTGCTTTTCTGGTTCTGCCGTTTCCTTTAGGATACAGTAGGATTTCACTTTCAATGAGTTTCAGCAAAATCTGTGTTCAGAAAGTGAAAGCAGAGGTAACAGGAAGGAGGAAAAAAAAAGTAAAATTAGGACTCCACTAACCTCAGGATTCAGATTGCTAACCAGCAGAACGGAGTTCCCTGCCCCAGTGAGGCCGGGAATGGCAATCCGTCCTGCTGCAGCCGCTGCAGCTGCTGGGATAGCCAAAGGAGCTAGTGCTCCATGAACATTTGGAACTGACAAGCCTGAAATTAAAGAATATTAACCAGTAAAGAAGTTAACAGCACGTACTCTAGTGTATTTGCTGCACCAGAAGGGAGAACAACACACCTTCTTCAACATGCAAGTAACAGTTCAAAACAGTCAACTACATGAGCAGCAACAAGAGACTCCAATTCTGGTGCCACAGGAAGTGTTACAATTTCTAGTAATATTTGCTCTTGCAGTGCCTGGGGCTTAACAGATGCCTCTCCACACAGTGTTAACTACAAAGTTTTGCATGTTTTACAAGCAGAATCAGCACAAAGCCTCGGTTCTGTTGGTGCAGGAAAGTGTCACAAGCAATGCATATGAAAATGTCTTTCCAACTGGTGCATGCCAAAAAATGCTTCGTTCTTTAACCATGCATTTAAGTCAGATATGATATGCTACCATTATCTAATTCCTTCTGGAATGAAGGCATATTTAAGTTTCATTTATACACATTTCCAGGATGCTCAGTAACATTTGACACCTCACAGTATTGGCCCTCTAAAGGAAGGAGCTTTAGTCCTCATCTGCTCATGGTTAAATTAAATTAATTCTCTATGTGGCACTGTACATCTCCCCAATAGGATAAAATATTGACAAAACATTAGTGGTTGGACAGAATTTGATTCATTTGTCACAAGTAAGGAAATTCTAATCAAGTTAAAGAAGAGTCACTAGCTCAGTATGCTATGAAAAACAGAAAGTAAATTTGTTTTACCAATTCTCCAACAGGAGAATTTAGTACCCAGAACCTCATTTAACCCGAAACAGTTATTTCTGAAAATAACAATATTTTGTCAACTTTAAAACTTTAAAAGCATCACTAGGCTCATATTTAAATATTAGCTTTATGTAGAATATTGAGAAGTGGATGAAACTTGACTGCTTTCACAGCAATCAAATTCTCAAACGGAGCAACTTAATACTCTAAGAGGAGATTCTAAACACAAAAAGCTTACTCATCTCCCCCAAATACTTTAAACAGTGCTATGTTTCCTTTCTTCTATTTAGACTTTCCTGTGGCCACAGGAAGATTTGTCTAGGCAGATGTTCTCCAATGACATTTTTGTATTCTTAGTTGAGTTTATATACTGAAATACTCCCTTCTATGTCCTAATGCCAGCACTCAAGATTTACATGACTAATCCCAACAAAAGAAAACATTACTTAGCTCTAAAACCTCAGGACAGACTCAGAAATAGTCAGAAAAACCTATATAAAAAAATTCAACTTACGAAATACAGTACCTGCAGCCTGAGGAATTGCAAAGGTAGGAGGAAAGCCAGCTCCTGCATATGGAGAGGCAGAAATTATTCCAGGAGCACCTGGGAAGAGATATAAACATTATACATCAAACCCATATCAAGACAACACTCAATACATAGCCAGAACATCTTGAGGTCTCTATCCTTCCACTTAAGCACTTACTGGGAACCCAAGTCTCAAACATAAACATTAAGTACCAAATATCTCTAATACAATACTGAATTTCTTGAATAAATGACAAAAGTATTGACAAAGTATTCCTGCTCCAGGTCTACTGTTCTGAAACGGCTATTAAGATGGTCGTTGACTAAACTAGTTAAGCAACTTCCATAGTTGTTCAAGCACAAATTTTCAAGATATAGGCTACAACATCCCAAATTATTGTCGATTACATAGTGTAGACAGAACAGCAGATGGCACTAGAAGTGCAGAAAGCAGCAAAATCTAGAGATCCTCACACAAAACAACAGTTTTTATAGTAACAGCACGCATCTGCATGCATACATCTGTCCTAGTACTTCACACTACTCTCATCCATCCGTTCAAGTTTTTCTAATCAGAGAAGACTAATTTTGCATGACCAAATTTATGAGGATTACATTGCCACACCGTTCCCAACTGACACAAGTATCAGTTACATTTGTCCTGCCCCCAGTTCAACAACTCTCACCAAAAGCAGCTGCCATGGTCTGATCAAGAGAGGGTTGGTTATCTCCAGAAGGAAGGTCTGGTCGTGTATAATCTCTGCTCTTATCATTGTTATATTTTACATTGAGACTTGTGAGCTTGGAGAAATCTATGCGCAGGGTACAGCAGGCATTGTAGATATTCTGTCCATCTAAAGACTGCAAAGAAATAATTCTTTATTCCAGGTACATTTATACTAAATCAGGTAAAAATCTGAGAATGAAGTGTTACCTCACTCCAGGAAACCTTCATCCCTTAATTTTCTTCATTTTATCCCCTAAGAGTATTTACTCAAAATATTACTCTGAGTGGTGAAATTCCCACCCACTTGTACGTGCAACATGCCACTGTATCAATACTTGCACAAACATAATACGGCAACAACTATTCCAAAAATGTTAACTCCTAAAGTTTATCTAAATTAATAAATACCTGAATTATTTAAATTCTAAAGCTTGCTTTTAGCAATGAAAACACTACTCACCAGTTTGGCATGCTGAGCACTCACTGGATCAGCATATTGTAGCAGGGCCTGAAATTGGTTGTTCTTTGTGAATGTAATTATTTTCAAGACTGTACCAAACTTGGAAAAAATCTGCAAGATAATATTTGTATGCCTTGTTATCTTATTTCCAGTACGTCAGTTTCATTTATCTCCCACTACCAGAATCAATTTTTTTTATCTTCTCATCCTATTAGGTTTTTCAGTTTAAGGATTTGAGTTTCTAAACTACCCTGTAGGTATTTTGTTTAGCATTGCATCAGATTAACACATAGTTACTGAAGTGCTCCCTTAAAAAAAAGGTTTGGTTTTGTCTTACTAGTTCTTATACAGGAAGATTCATAAACACCTTCATGGTATTTTCTAAGAAAAGTAGAATCTGACATTAGGGGAAGAATACTTCCCCTAAATCCTAGATACAGTTTTAAGAGCTGTCTTGAAAGTACCAGTATGGATACTGATGAGTTATCAACCAAATCTCTGGAAATTAAAGTTTAGTCAGATGGAGACAAAAAAAATCTCATGGCCACCACGGTCTAGAAAGTAGAGTTTTGAGGGATATGTTCAGAGCTGCTCACTTCAAAATTTGTTTTAGATGGATAAGAAGATGCTGTTAACACTTATATTGCAAATATACTAGTTGTTGTATACAAGATGTTGCTGTTAACATGTTTTACCTGATGCAGAACATCTAGAGTGACAGGATAGAAGAGATTCTCAACAATGATCCTCAGGACAGGGCTCTGGCCAGCCATCGCCATTCCTGCATCCACTGCTGCCGCGGAGGCCGGCAGCGCGAGGTTTCCGGTCTGAACAGTATTCACTGCTTGCAGAGCTGCTTGGGCACGCTGCAGAACCAAACATCCTGTTAGACACCCTCTCCTGCTTGCAGAAACACATACCAAGATTCCCATCTGTAAGCTACTAAACTGCAAGATAAATGCACAGCTGCTATAGGGAAGTGAAAAAGACTTGGAAAAAAATGGGAAGAGTCCCCCTTATGTATGCCATTATAATGGGCTCAGCATTGCGCATTAAATTCTGGTTTTGTTATATGCACCAAGTAACATTTCATCTCAGCAACATTAGATCCTGATGAATGTTAGTCTGAAAAGTGAGAAGGCAAGCTGAATGCGCTAGGAAAACAACCCTGATAAGGAGGCACAAGTAACTTGAACTTCTTTCCAGTGTTCCTGTCCTGAATGAATGCCAGAACGAGCTGAGAGAAAAAACGGAACCTTTTACTCTATGCAAAGTATCTGTCTTTCACTGAAACTCTAGATAGCACAGACAAAGCACCAAGAACTGTTGTGTTCGAGTGCTGCCTGCAAAAGCTAATGCTCCTTAGCAATGCATTATGCACTGAAAGAAGAATTTCACCCTAGAGCTTCATTTTATATGAACTTATATGAGCTTATATGAACTTTTTCCAAGTTCAAGTTCCAATCTTTTAATATCTATTCAGTTACTGTTTCTAATTGAAGAATGGTAATACATTGATTCTCATAATCTCATACTTGTCACTGTATTTTCTTCCTCTGACATTTCAGGTCAGTTTTAGTAGCTTATCTAACAATTTGAGTTAAAACCTTACAGGGGTCCTTAAGCTAGAAACCACTGGTAGAAATCATGATTTCACCCCTACTGTTCCAAGCAGCATATGAAAAAAAATATAGGAAAAAGGAAAGATACAAGCAAGAGCACTTTATTCTGAAAGTTATGCTCCCAAACCCCACCAGAAGTGTTTGCGTTCAATTTCACAGAAAACAATCTGCTCTGCTCAGCACTATCACAGTTAAATCAAATCCCTTGAAACCCTTTCATGCCTACACAGTAGCACAAACCAAAACAGCAGGCTAGAACCATGTTCGTCCCTCCCATCAATAAGACAATGTAAAGAAAACTAACTGCTTGGTTTGGAGAGTTGTCCGTTTTGAGCTCCTTGTGGTTGGAGAACTGAATGTAGATGGGCTGGCTTCGAAGAACTGGAGTGACTGTGGTATAATAGTTTACCATGGTGTTGGCTGCCTCCTCCGTATTCATTTCGATGAAAGCCTGCAGAGAAGTCAAATCCAAAACATTCAGATATTATCAAAGCAGCTCGCACTAGGACATAGTGTTAACACTTGAAAATATCACAGTACAATAGCTTGAAAAACATCTTTATTTCTAATTGAATTGCATCAGTATTATAATGACTACTGCATTTACATTCAAGGTTTTCATACTAGAGTGACAGCCCAGATTCTTAGCTTATTATCATATTAAGAGACCTCATAATTCTCTATAATCTTACTTATTCTTTCATACCTTTATGGACTTGCTCTACTTAAGCAAAAAAATGCAAAGGGTTGTAAGGAGTCATTATATTAACTACTTCCATATAAACATGCCATGCAACATCTAATAGAGGCACATTTTCATAAGATACTACAGCTTTAATATTAATTATGTGATGATTAAAGTTGGCTTGCTTCTTTACTTATTAATTTGTAAGAGACAATTTTAGTTACCAAATTAGTGCACACCTCCTGCATCACCCAAGCGTATCTTGACTTTACCCAGCTCATTTGGTGTATCTGTAAAGGTATCCTCAGCTTGCAGAGTTAACACTTGTGGCTACTCGGCTATCAAGAAGCCCAAGTGAAAAAAGCCAACTCATGCCACTGTTGTCTAAGTCATTTACCTAGTCTGTAATTTAAACCCAAGCATAATGCCAATTATAAATGACAACCTAGAATTAGGTACCAAACTCCTTGTACAGTCTGAAAATAGCATTTTATACAGCTCACAGAATAATCATGGAAAAGTAAAATACAGTATGCAGAAGTTATTGACTCCTAAAGCATGACAGTTGTTTAAACAATTTGCATGTGGTTTACTGATGACAAGTCATCAAGTTTGACATAATCATTACTTTCAATTTCAAACAATACCTGATTTTTTCCTTTCAACATTAGAAGATTGGTGACCTTGCCAAAAGGTAAGCCCAAAGAAATGACCTCTGCCTCCGTGACGTCACTGGGGAGTTTACGGACGTGGATTACTCGAGATGGGACCCCAGCACTTCTACTATCACCTTTGAATTTTTTGCTGTCGTTTCCATTAGCTATGGAAAGCAAAAATCACTGCCTATTAGAGTGGGTTTAATAAAACATATTTACATATTTACCACATTCAACACGCAGTGTGTGTTCCCCAGCCAATTATTACTCTGCATGAGACCATACCACGGTCCCATTTAAACAGAGTTTGAAGACGCGTGGTTTTACTCATTTTTCAAATTACGTGAGTGACACGAGTGACGTAGCAGAATGCCACAGCAATGGAATCAACTCTCCAGTGGCCATTTTGCAGCTTGTTTACTGAGTACACACACAACTCCACCCACCCGCGGCTCCACTTCCCTTCGGTCCCAGCCACCAATTCCTGACAGCTGCTTTATTCTTTTTCCCTTTGAGTGGCACTCTGGGCAATGAAGCAGCGCGAGGAGCACATCTTAGAGTAAGTGATATTAAAACAACAAAATTCATGATCCAAGACATAATTTTGTATTAACTGGACTGCACACAGGGGAGGCATCAGCAGCACAGGACCAAAGGCATTAGCAGAGAGAGTCTGGCAGGGAGGTCACACTTCGGGAGAGCATAAAGGGACTCAAAGGGTAATGGCAGCTCAAAGCAAGACAGTTCAAGGCACTGGAACAAGCACAGAGAAGAGGTCTAGACTCAGCATCCAAGCATTCCCTCTCGGATAGGGATACTTAGGAATCTGACAAAACGTAGTGGTAATAAAAAGCTATTATATATGGCAAAAATTTCCTACATTAATTCAACTGTGCTAGAGCTGCACCATTTTACAGCACAAACTGCATGTTTCAATTCCTGCGAAATCATTTCAGCAATTGTCCTGCAAAAATTTTATTCAAGCCACTAACCCTTTAATGCTATATGGTAGAACTTTATTACCTTCAACTCAGTCTTACAGCCTAATAGCAAACACTAAAAATGGGTAATTTTAAAATTAAAACAAGTAGGGGATAGGGCCTCACAGCATTTCAATGCCAATAACCAATTTCTGTTCTTACAGACAATGTTACCTGCAGAGGAGGCGTTGCCGCTCATGATAAAGGGTCCGTTAGTAACACAAGCAGTGAAAAGCTCGTCAGATCCCCGCTGGAAAAGAAAAGGAGAATGGGTAAGCTGACAGCATTCTGCTAAAATCTCTTCAGGTACGTGGAAAGCTGATGAACAATTGAGCCAAGGTTCAAAAAAATGAACATAAATGCAAATATACTGACAGCAGACAATCAATCTCTCCATCATAAATTAAATACAAGTAAAATCCAATTTAGCAAGTATGCAGCACTATCCACTAGCTCCATTCAGCTCAGCATTAGGAACCTCAGGATTGTCTGAAGGCAATAAATCAAGTCCTCTGTTCAGATATCAGCTCTCCTACTATTTCTAGTGAGATAGATTTGATATCAGACGAGATTATCATCATTTTAGATTAAGCTAGAACAATACTGCAGCTTATCAGAAATGACAAAGCAGTTACCAATAGTAAGAAACTCTTAAAGCTAAAAAAAACAAGTTGTCAAAAGGGTTAGTGCATGAATTGGCTGTCTTGAAAGTAAATGTGTACTGCTACCTGACAAGGAAAAGATATAACCTGGAGAAACTGAGAACTGAAAGAAATGGAACTCTTTCACGCTTACCCCCGCAAAGGCCAGAGCAAAAGTCAAATGACTAGAAAAGTAGCTACTTTTCACATTTTACAACAGCAAATTAGTCTGCATATAATAACCTAAATTCTAGTCCCACCAAAAAAAAAAAATAAAAGGGGAAAACAAATTGAATCACTTTGTTGTTTGCAGCCATAGTCCTCAGAAACCAGCAACACTTTCCAGGAGGACCAGAGTACCCTAAAGCCTCAGTAAACATTTTAGAGTAAAGTCCAAAGACAGATCTAATAGACACAGACTAGCATCATGAAGCAGAGAAATCCACATGGCACAGCCTGGCACAAGCCCTTTGTAAGGGCAGGTCTAATTCCATCCATTTGCACTCAGCCTGACACTTTCCTCCATTCTCTGCAAATAAAGTTAAACAGATTACTAAAAGATTTCATCTAAAAGAGGCAGGGGAAAGAAAAGAACCAAGCTCATCCCTGGCTCAGCTAAATCTCTCCATCTCAATAAAAGCAGACCCCATTTCATCCTGCGAGCATCAGGAACACGAGCGCTCACCATGCCCTATATCTAGTGGCAAGTGTAGTAACAGTATCTGTGCGACAACAAAAGCTCTCCACTTACTCCAGAAGTAAACAGGTTGGAAAAGTAGGTCACAGAAGGAGCCCCAGAACACCGAATTACAGATATCTTATAAACAGCTTTATTTTTTCCAGTCTTGAATTTCTTGTTTGACTACTCGCTGCTAACTCTTCAAAGACAAGCTCAGGACTTTGATGTCCTGAATGAGAAATCAGGACAGGTTCCAAAGTCATGGTTCATGTGCGACTGCTGGTCATCTGCAACACACTGGGGAGGTTCCACAAAGGGTAACCCAGGGAGGGCTCCTTGTTCTAGCTTAAGCAGTAATTAGGAATTGGCTTTAACACCTGTTCTAATTAGCCTGGATTTTTAAGTACAGAGGCAAGCTAGTCTGGGAGATCCATCTTTCTGATTAAATTAATGCATAAGTCAAGGTTAAAAATCCACCGGTTTGAAAATGCTCTTTGCAAAAAAAATAAAATTAATAAAAAAGTACAACTCTGCATCATGGCACAAGTTACAACAGGCTATATAAAAGGACACCTATGAGCAAACAAAAACAAGTGCAGACAGTTCACTGACCTAAAACAGAGCCTTGAAGAGCCTCTGAAACCATGGACACCATTCCCTAGAGGGCTTGAACTTTTTCTTTCTTTTTCTTTAAAACAAAAACTTCAATGACACCATGTGCATTTCTGAGTACACACAGTTCAGACATTCCTAACGTGAATCAAGGTGTCTATGCAGTACACGCAACTACCCCGATGATCCACCATAGAAATGCTAGGAGAACAAGCCACTTGTTTGGCTGTCATGGAAGCAAAACTAGGAAACTATAGACTGGAAAACAAACATTTGTACCATTATGGAAAGAATTTAAATTTCCTGAATGAAAACTTTCCTAATGGCTTGTTTAAAATAAACATTTTCTTATATATTTAAAAATTTGCTTGCAATGCACTTCAAGGAACACTTATTGCTGCTTCCACGTGTCCATGCTGCTTTAATGAAAGATCCCAAATCCACTCCCCTCTTATCTTCAAGACCATCTCTGCCGCCCGCTGTGACCAGAGCCAGGAGGCAGAGGGGGATGAGTGTTTGACATCAAAAGCAGCAGCAGCAATTTGTGAGCTTCCCAGCTGGAAGTGCATGCAGAGAAGAGAGACTGCAGTGCCTGGGAAACTGCAAGTAACCTAAGGTCTCTTATGTACAGGAGAAAAGTTGGACACGCTAAGTACGTGTTATTGTACAGTTATAACAGAATCATTCCCCACATTAACTCCTCTTTAAAACAACAGCTTTTATACTGCAAGCCACAGTGCAGCACACGCAGCATGGCAAGGAGTCACAAATGTTTAAGGACAGTAATTGGAGTAGTGGTCACCAAGCTTTTCACAGAATTTTTCCTTTTGTACATGTTGCATTGCCAAAGTTCATCTCATCCAGAACAAGTCCATTTGTTTCCAAAAAGCACTGATTAGCCACACAAATTATTACCAGGTGACAATGAGCATCTCTGTGCAGCTTCCTTCTGTCTGCTGCACTTGTGGCTACAGGGGGTCCACTGCTCAAGCCATGTGAAATAACAGCCCCTTGTGCTGGGTCCTCTTGCTTCAGTTCCCTTTTTTGAATCAGGAAAAAGAAGCCTGTCACAATTCTAAAGATTCGTATTTTTCTAAGTTATAATCTTGAATATTCCTGTTCAGAAACTTCCCTAAGCCAGAGACTGAGCAAACCTAAAACCTCCAGGAAAAGCCACCTCTTGGCTCCCTGAGCACAGAGTAGCAGCAGCAGCTCCTTCTTATGCCTCTGTCCCCTCTTGGAGCACACAGGTCTCCTTCTCCTACTCCTTTTCCTCCATGGAGAACCACAATATTTTACGTACATCATAGTAGTTTACAGTTATACACAAACCTAAAACCTCCAGGAAAAGCCACCTCTTGGCTCCCTGAGCACAGAGTAGCAGCAGCAGCTCCTTCTTATGCCTCTGTCCCCTCTTGGAGCACACAGGTCTCCTCCTACTCCTTTTCCTCCATGGAAAACCACAATATTTTACATACATCATAGTAGTTTACAGTTATACACCAACATGGAGAAAAGCGCGCAAGAACCCTTTGCTCCAATAAGATTTTTTTTTTTTTTTTAAAGAGGGGGGGTGCAGAAAGTATTGAGCATCTCAAGCATGCTTAAAAAATGCTATGAGTTCAGCCCCAAAGGAATTTAAGAACGCATACTGAGATTTCAGCTCACAACTCTGCAAAGAAACTAATAAGCAAAACCTAGGCTGATGACATCATCATTCACACTCATCATATTACATGCCAAGATTTTTTGAGGAGATTCAAGAGCTAAGAGTGGAACTAAATTTAAACTACTAGGAAGAATGATGCCAATTTTCCTTGTCTTCCATGGAAGACTTATTTTCAGCAAGATTCACTGATTTACCTCCACATGCTTCTCTTTACCCTCCTGTCTTAAATACTCTTTGACCACTTAAAAGGTACTGCAGTGTAAAAAAGGCATTATAACTTGCTCACAAACAGAATACATAAGTCAATTTTCCTGTGAAAATGCATCTGAAGAACAGTGGACAACTTCCTATTCCCTCAATCTTTATCAAGTTGCAGAGTTAGACTACTGAAGTTATGTTAATGCTAACAACTGCAGGTTCTGAGCAGGATTTTAATAGTGCACTATGATACTGTACGTAAAACATATTGGTTGTCTCCCTGCCTCTAAGTAGCATTGTTTGTCATGTTCCATGCCTCCTGCTCGAGACAAAATTGATCATCCAATCAGACCCCAAAATGAGAGTTGTGAAGATAGATCTGTTTAGTACACAACTATTTATGGTTGAACTTTACGTATTAATTCCAATGGAGAAACCTCTACATCATTCACCAAATTAAATCCAACCGAGCAGTCAGCACACTGTGCTGATACAGTCAATGTGTAAGGGTAGTGTTTGTGTTTCTGGCAGGCCTAGAGCATGAATATATATGCTATATTATTCGGTTTTGTTCAGCTGGGGCCAGCAAGCACCCATGATCTACCATGGAGGGGTAGTCTAAATGGTCACAGCCTCGGCCTTGTGTGGACAGGGTTCACTTTGATCCCTGCACAGAGGAGCCAGCGAGCCCAGCTTCCCCCAGGACACGTCGAGGACACCAGGTCCTTGCACATTTTCAGTGCTTTGGAACTAGGTTAGTTGGTCATGGTGCTACCAAGAGACACTCACACAATTATTTTCCTACTGTACATATTGCCGCAAGAGCTGGCACTATTTCTGCTCTTTCAGATAAGCCCTATGAGTTTCTAAAAGACACTGAAGCCTTGGCTATTGCATATGACAAATTGTTCATGTAAACCAGATGGGAGATTCTGCACGGAGGGCAATTCCGAGCCGAGGCATCCACAGAGCAAAGCCAGATCCTCAACACTGTCTCCTCGTCCCTCCCTGATTTTCATTCTCAGCCTGAGCTGCTATGGAGACGCCCTGCGAAACAAACCTGCCCTTTGAGCCCAGAAAAGGTGTGGCCACTTTAAATGGCCCCAAATTCCTGAACTCCAAGCACTGGAGCAATGCAGTCATTCCTGCTCCGTAGGGTAGCACACACCCAGTGCAGACGCTGCTCCGGAGCTGCAGTTTAACCATTAGCACACCCAGAGTTTTTAAAGTCATTACTCTCAAACAGGTAGAGCTTTAGTAAAACTCTATACAAATATTATCAGAAAAAAATCCTGCCTGAATAATTCAGAAAAAATAGAACCCTTGAAAGGCTATTTTGAGACAAAGCTATGAAATGGCAAACTGAACCTGTGAGCCCAGCAGCTCCACACTAATTCAACCCCATCTAAGTTGGGATTGCATAACCACCAGAAGCAGCTTTGGCAAAGGAGCAATCATTACCTGGGGATTAGCGACCACGGCCACTGAACCAAGTGCAGACCCTGCAAGAGTCTTAACAGGAAGCTTGATAGAAGAGTAAAACAAACACCACGAGGCCATATAAACCCTAGCGTTAAACAAAGCCTCTCCCCTTGCTTTTTTTTTTTTGAGCAGATGACAAATGGGGCACCAGCACAAACTGCATTTTCTAGTCTGACACACACACACAGAATAAATAAAATAAAATACAAAACACCTACACACTTGAAATAGATATCACTGACTTGGAGAAAGGAGTCACTCTCTACACTTGTGAGTGGCAGTATTAAAAGGATGAAGCAAAATCCATGTCTGTGAAATGTCGTGAAATGTCTTACCATGCCTTACAGCATCTCACACCTGGGCTTCAACCAGTAGTTTCAATTTCTGTTACACTGAATTAAGTAAACAGTTTTCATAGTCCACTGGAAAGTTTCTCTCTTGCCCCTGCAAATGGCAGTTATGTATAAATTGAAGATACAGGTGTATAAAAATTGATTGCGCCACTTAAATCCTGCAGATTGGATGGGACTATTTGCCAAATCCGACACAGTGCTTGCCCACAGGCTTCAGCATGCATGTGCCTGGTGTGTCCATGTGGCTCATGTGTGATCATGCCTGATCCAGAGAGGCCACAAGCACCAGCTTGTTGCAGCCTCCAGCTAAAGCCATAGGAGGGGACTGGAATTTCCTCGCAACATTCTTGGCCTTCTGCCTGCAGCCATAATTACTGTTCCCATGGCAAAGATCCTGGCTTGACCACAAATCACTTCTACAGTCAGCCTGTATCACACTCTAGTAAACCTTGTTTTAAAAATTAACTTTTCAAATGCCTTAGAAGCATAATGGCTTGCTGTAAATGCATCCTTCAAACAGCTCAGCTTAATCAAAACACTACAGGAATACTGAACACACAGCTTTCCCTCCTCCCCCCCCAGCATTTTCATCTATAAAATGCAGTTGAACTTATAGTTAATGATTATTACAACTCTGCACTTTCTAGTAAGTCTGACCTGCTCAAAAGCCGTTACAGCCTAGAGAAATAAAGCAATACTTAGGCAAATCAAAGAAGAGAGTGAACTTGTTCAAAGTACTTAAAAGTAGTAACTGCAGGGGACTTGCTACCTTAGAAGTACAAATACAATGCCTCCATCTTAAGGATGAACTTCCTTCCTTTTCAGATAGGAACAAAATTACAGGAAAACAGAAGTCCTAAATCATGTGTTTCTAATCTGCAGGACATTCCAGACTAGGCATCCTGAGTCCCATAGCAGCGCTCTAATGTGTTTTCTACTTTGAACTNAAATAAAGCGATACTTAGGCAAATCAAAGAAAAGAGTGAACTTGTTCAAAGTAGTAACTGCAGGGGACTTGTTACCTTAGAAGTACAAATACAATGCCTCCATCTTAAGGATGAACTTCCTTCCTTTTCAGATAGGAACAAAATTACAGGGAAACAGAAGTCCTAAATCATGTGTTTCTAATCTGCAGGACATTCCAGACTAGGCATCCTGAGTCCCATAGCAGCGCTCTAATGTGTTTTCTACTTTGAACTGAAGAGCCTCAGGACCAGGTTAAATACAAAGCCCTAAAATGGCTACTTGGATTATCGTGCTGATAAAAACATTACTGTAAAGTCCTTTAGAACTACACCAGCAGAGTATTGGGAAAGTCTGAAGACTATTATTATTAATGGTTATGTTACAGAACATAAATATAGCGAAAACCTAAGAAGAAAGAATACAACCAAGTGCAAGTATCTGTAATAGGTAACTAGGGATGGGAGAAAATCCTTCCAAAAAAATGCTAGTACCCTGCCTTTTAAGACAGCAGAGTGAAACGATACATACTTTAACAAAATCTTTAACTTCAAAGTTAGACCGTAGCAACCTGGAAAGCTTTACCTAAGAAAGGCAACTAAAGCTGCCACTCTAAAATGTTTTTGCCTTTTTAGTCAATGACATTTTCTTAAATTATAGGCACTTTTCCTGCTTGTCCGACATTTCCTCGGCTTTGGTACACTCCCATTACACTAGCAAAACAGTTAAAAAGGTTTCCATTATTCTCTTATTAAAATGCTGCTTAATAGTACATTGAGACAGCTGACAGTTTTTTGGGACTAATCCTCTAATACCTTAATAAATCGGATGGAATACCGTTTCTGCCTTCTTTATACATACATAAGAATGAATAAATTTACACTTCAGATTAAAGGCAGTCTTCCAAGCCAGCTTTGCGTGCCCTTCGCTTAGAGGCTCAGGCTGCAAGCTCCTGTGAGCGCAGCTCCAAGGAATGGGCACTAGCAAGGTAGTTCCATTCCCAGCTGAATCCTGTTTCCATTAAATTTGATAAATGCAACAGACCACAAAACTGTAGTTCCACTACATTGTTTTAAGTTAGTAGGCATTTATAAAGAACATCTGCCTCTGAATAAGGAGGAGAAAAATCAGTTAATTCTTGAAGTGATTTCAGTGATGCCCAAGGGGTGAGACAAATGATGCTGAAGACAGTCCTATCTGTAAAACTTCAGCAGCAAGATCACTGAAAGACTTTTGTGATATTATAAAAAGTTTCTGCAATGTCTTCAAACTACCGAATAAAACACCCAAAGGCAACAAGATAACAAGAGCAATGACAATTTCAGAAGAGTTGTAGCCACTGAGGTTTCACACTTACCACCAAGAGAAGCATTTTTAACAAGTAACACACACCTGGCTTGACTACAGATCCTTTTAAAGCAGTGAGGAGCCTGAAAGCCCCTCTGTGTAAGAATGATGATCTTCAGATGATCTTCAGTTGTAGAAGGGCAGCAGGATATAGGCCAACCAGCTGCACACAGGCTTGTACAGGCAAAAAACTTCTTTACTTTTTTACTAACTGTACTTGTAAACAGGATTCAAGCTTATTTAAAGCAAAATCCATGACATGCATAATATGTTATAGCAAAAATTAAAGAACAGTTTGTATTCAATGAACTACGCTGGCATACTCAGTACTTTATTGAAATACAATCAGATGCACAACTATTTTGAAAATTTTTAAAACTTACCTTGAGATGTTTCACCTTTTTTTGCTTCAGTCACTCTAAATTTTGATTCACCTTCCTCAAAACCCACCTGGTCTTTCTTGCCAAGAATGCTCATTTTTAACACACCCACCTCTCACCACTCTCCTCACTACTGCACAACTACCATCAGATGAGCTGCGGTTTTGTCCTGAGACATAGCATCACCCCAGTCCCCATTTGAGACATCTTGGCACTACTCTTCTAGGTGACTTCAGTCACCCTGTGGATGGAGGTGGGGGAGCCTGCAATATCACATCCTGAAGCTTTCCAAGATTCACAGAGAAGACTAGAGTTTCAGAGGCTTCCTGGTCAAGTTCTTTAGTTATATAAAGACTTAAAACTGAAGCAACCTAGGATTACACGCTGTTATAATTGACTGGGGGGAACCGAGCACAGTCTGCTTGCATACAGAGATGTAATGAAACTGGACTAGAGTGGTCAAGTGATTACTTAGTCCAACTACCAAGGCTTGATTAGCTATCTACCAATCTGACTGTAAAAACTCAGGCTTTTCCTCTTTGACAACAGGCTGAATTCCCTCTTGCAGAAGGTCTCAACCAAAACCAGACACTATCATGTCACTAAAATTGTAATCCAAATCTCCCCTATTGATAGTAGAAAATGCTAAACCACCCATCCCCTACAACTGTCAAGCAGATCCCCTTCATTTGCTTCTCAGAAATTCCAAAGCACTAACACATAGCCCTACACTTAACAACATGAGTAGCATCTAATTTTGTCTCCTCAATATTAAAAACTTTGCTGTCTAGAAACAACTTCTCTAATGTTTTTAATTTACTTATGTAGATTCAACAGAGCTCATCTACACAAGCTCAACTCTACTTAAAAAATTAGCCCTATCGCACATTGCATCAGCTCACCAGCCTATATTCAAGTTTCCACTTGCAACTCTGCTCATTCGTGTTAATAATAAAAAAGCTAACAGAGAATTCAAGCCATTAAAGGGCTGTCAGATTACTACTTTAAGGGCTCACTCACACGCACTACCTAATAAAAAACTTACAGGGCTGAACTTGCTGTAATCCTGATTCCAGAACATTAGCAGCAATGTTCACTGAGTAAAATAAAAAAACCTTCTAACAGATGAAGGAGTGCCAGTCTATACTGCACATTCCAGTTTAGCATTTCACAGGAATGAGCTTTTATCCTGTGAACACAACAGGCTATTACCATGCACCAGAGATAAGGAGGCTCCTGTCAGCACTTTGAGTTTCAGGGCTAGGTCTGCACTTTCAAAACCTGAGACTAGAAGGGTAAAGGTCATATTTACTGTACTTGCAAGAGATAAAAATCAACAGCTAAATACTTTTGATTTTTCATGGCACAGAAATTTGACATAACTAAATAGGAATTTACATAAAAAGAGCTCCCCAGAAAGAAAAGACCATTTCTGTGTTGAGAAGCACTGCCTGCTATACAAATCAGAAGTGTGGCTTGAAGTTTTCATAGGGGAAGGGCTGTTTCTAAACGCAGTAAAGTTCTGATGGTTGATAATCAATGTCCAAATGCCAAGAGCTAAGTGCTGAGCCATAATAAAAGTTTTAAATGCATATGAAGCTAAGTTACCTTCTAGTTAAAAGCAATTTATGTGGTACCAGAAATAACCCTTTAAAGCTGAAGATCTACATTTGGTGAGGCTAAAACTAAGTCAGATGCTGAGCAGTGTAAAAAGAGAGAAAAAGTGAGAAGTGCCTACCTTTGTACCAACTGTTATATCTTGGACAATGCTGTAGAAAAAAGAAAGAAAAGGATTAAAAAGTTAGATAGGTTTGCCACAAATATCCAGCATAGTTTACAGTAGTAAGAAAAAAAGCAAGTCAAAGTGCACAGTTGTCTTTGCAAGTGAGCCAAGGACAGTTTATACAAGGAAAAATTATTAGATGGTGATGGTGGAGACCCAAGACCCAGCAGTGCTAGAGAACTGCAGCCCTTCCCCTTCCTCTCAGCTCTTTCTGCCAGCGCGGCAGGGAGGGCAGAACCCAAAGGCCGCGTTCACAAAGCCCGGCATTCTGCGCAGGAACGCGGCGAGGACAGAAGCCGGCCCTGGGCAGGGGCACAGCATCCAGAGCGAGCTCCAGCATCTGCTTCCGCAGTTCTCAGCAGACCTATAATTAAAGGAGTTAAAATAACCTTTGCTGGGACGTAAAGGGGCTCTATCTCTACGGAAATCTTCACTTCTATAGTGAAAGAGACTAATGCTGCAACCCCAGTGGTACCACAGCTAAGCTGCAAAGACCAGCAGAGCCTGGAGCGTGGCCTGAGGCAAACAGGAGCAGCAGACACTGGGCGCACAGCCCTTCAGCTCTGCCAAGACCCAGCAAAGGGCAGCTAGAACCACAAGAGGGACAGACAGCTCTGGCCGCGGCGCCCTGTGAGGAGCCCTCCTCCCTGACCCACTGCTGCAGAGGAAACGCATGCCGTGCCTTTCTAACAGACACCAAGAAAAGCAAACACAGTTATTAAACTAGCACATACTTTTAAATCTGTTAAACTGAGACTTTCTGATTAGCTAACCAACATGAAAAGTAGTTAGAATAACATGAAAAGTTACTCTAATGCATGCATCTAATAACCTTTTTGTTGCATCTCAAATAGCTTGTGCTGGCCCATGCCAGCAGCAAACACGATAGCGCCAGACACATCCACTACAGCAGCTTCTTCCGTTGATGGGATCAGAGTTACTGACTTGCCCACCTGGAAGCCCCAGCCCAGGAGCCTCCCAAGGTTCCCATTATGCACAGAGTGAGGCATGGTGAAGTACTCAACACAGATCAAGAACTTCAAATATACCCTTATGTATAATGTGTTTTTTAAAAAGTTCCAAATAATGGTAAAGCCGCATTGTAGAAAAAGATGGACAGCTGAAATGGTGGGTTTCTAGGCTTGACATCCACACTGCACAGTTTGACCCATCTTTCCAATAAGCTGACACCACAGTCCACAGTAACCACATAAAGGATCCAAATGGGGCACACTAATAGATCTCCAGGAATTTTAGGGAGATGTAGCAGAAAGTCAGAAGGCATGGTAGTTATTTTTAAACAGCATCATGAAATCTGGAAGATTCAGGAACAATTCTATGATTCGAATGATTTAATGCCAAAGTACTTAATTTAACTAGTTCTTTTTATCCCTGCATGCCTGCAACACTCCATGATTTTTCAGGGAATTAAGCATTGCTCAATCTTATTAAATCATCCATGTTTCACCAGCTCCACAAATAAGCCACAGCACCAGTTCGAGCCAGCTCAGCTCCTCATACTTCCTCCTCAAGCCCAGCCTGCCATGTCATCATAACCCAGCAATTTGCAGCCTAACCCATGTGCAGCCACGAAGGACACGACGCTCTCCCGGTCAGCGAGCTCCTTCAACACCCGCTGTATGAGAATGTGGGGTTTAAACCCCAGTGTCTGGTCAGCGATGAAGACAGATGGGATCGGCTGCACTTTGAAGGCCAGCAGGAATGAACCAATTAAACCCATCTGCACACAATTAATTTAAAGAATCATAATCATTTTGTTAACATTAGTAAATCTTCTACGAGAACACGTTTCTTCAATTAAAATACATACATTTTTGCCCTGCAACTTTCATAACTTTAAATCTTTCCAACAAAGCTTAAAAAGAGCAAGAATCTCTCGTTTCTAAAGCTCTCGAACTTACCCCTAAGCAATTTCTCTTACTTCCTGTTCCTCTTGTGGGCCTCATACACAGGAAATGTTTTACATAAAGTAGTCTTAACAGGGGAGAACATTTTAAATTACCCAACAGGAAGAGCGTTTTTATTTGCCAGAAATCATTGAATCCTGGAATACTTCTGTAACCTACACGATCATGAGCACAACATGAAGCAAGCACCAATAATATTTAAGGTAATTTTATGTGCTACATTTGCAACTCCCATCTCCCCTCTATAAGCTATTATTTTTTAATCTCTTGATTCTAACAACCTCAAACATGGAGTTCATTGATTTCTAGGTAATAAAGAACAGCTAATAAATAGTAATTTTTGTGAAAGGCTTTATGTGAAATGGGAGTTTCTGATGTACTAAAGGAGAGAAAAATAAACTGCAGCAAACAACACCTTTAGGCCATTTTTCCAAAGCAGTCTTTGTACATAAACCCCTCACATGCTTCAACAAAGAACGTATTCAAAAATTTTGGAAAATTGTAACCAAGTATCATTTTAGGTACGAGAAGTAGATGGAAGAGCCCAGCGAGAGAGGCCACGCACTGCCGATGAGACAGAAAACATAAAAACATTTTCAGAAGAAACTTCTGAAGTTTCAACACAAACACAGCTTCCTCGGGGTAAACATATCCTGCATTGAGAGCTCTAAGAGGTAATTAATAATTAAAATTTCAAGACTTGATGTTCTGCTCAAGTTTCTACAGTAAATTAAGAACTAGTTTATGTGCACAGCAAGTTAGCTTTCCCGGGAACTACACTGACCACGCTGCTAATCAGGAGATTTTTTAACATTAAAATGGATAATTTCACATGGGGAAGGGCTTTTTTAATCCCCGCTGAAGTTGAGCAACTTCTCACAAGCAGCAGAACAAACTGACTGCACTGGGGACTGCAGGCTCCTCTGCGTGCAAAAGACCTGATGCACTGACAGAAAAACCCCAGTGTGTTATTTTTGAGATGAAAACAGTACCGAAACCGACCTTTCCAAAGGGTTAAAAGCCTGACATGTGACCACGCTTAATTGGCACCAGGCTAATACTGAGGCAAGAGGCACTCACCAGGCTTCCCGTAATTAAAGTTCTGGAAAACACAGTTTATAGGGAGGCTTTTAACAGAACTTTGCCTTTTTTTTTTTTCTCCTCAACTGCGATGACTGCATTTTTTATAACATAAGGTAAATAAAGCCCCAAAACACCGTGGAGAAATCAGATCACTGTTTGATATTCAAAAGCAACAAGGAGAGCTCGTTTCTGATCACGCTGCCTTCATAAAGCAGTTTAAAGTAAACGCTTGTGCACCCGGACACGGGAGGAGGTGATTTAAGAGGAGTAAATGGCGCCCAGCATCGTGCTCTTAAAAAAAATAAAAAACAAAGGCTAATAATAAAAAAGAAAAAAATAGTAATAAAAAAGCACGTGCTCCTGCACACCCGAGTGGCGGAGCCCCGCCCGGGGGCTCCGTTGGGACCCGGCGGTGTCGCCGCGTTAACGGGCAGCGCGGGGCTGCGCGGCAACGGGCGGATCGATAACAAATACGGGATCGATCGGGGAAACGCCGCCCCGCCGCACAATGGGAGCGCGGCCGCCGCCCCGGCCGCCAGGTGCGGCCCGAGCCGCCTTCCCCCGGTGCAGGCGGCGGTGG
>VWPW01023952.1:27381-52832 GCA_013389825.1 Crypturellus undulatus
GCGCACGGCGGCCGCGCAACGGGCACCCCCCGCAGGTAACGGCGTCCCCTCCCCCCCTCGCCTCACACGCGGCCGCCCCCTCCCCCCCCTCCTCCGGTAACGCCCCGACCCCCGTCGCGGGCCCCGTGTCCCCCCTCCCCTCCATTCGGGGGCGGCTGCCGGGCCCCAAGCGCCGCCGGGGCCCCGGGCTGGGCGGGACTCACCCGTCCATTGCACACGGAGGAGACCCGTCGGGAAGGGAGCGGAGGCGCCGGAATAGCAGGAACGAGCCCAACCGCTCCGTGTTATAGACTCACAAAATGGCGGCGCCGCCCGGCCCGCCTCGCCCGCGCCAGCGCCCCATTGGCTGGCGGGGCTGTCACCGCGATGGCAGGGGCGGGGACGACCCGCCCCCGAGGGTTGGCGCCCTCCCGCCTCTCGCGAAGCCAATTGGCTGCAGGCGGTGGGAGGGGCGGTGCAAGGGGCCGTAACGCGATATGATTGGGTGGGCGCCAAGAGGCGGCGGGGAGGAGCCATCTTGAGAGCGGGAAGGATGCCGAAATGCCACACGGAGGCGCCATCTTGATTGGGGGCAGGGCATTGGAACGCCCGCGCTTGGGCGCCATCTTGAATGCGGGCACGGGTTCCAGCGTGCACATTGTGTTGTCACCGGGCGGCGAGCGCCCCGCCCCCCCCCGCGGCGGCCATGCTCCTCGCGGGCAGCGGCGCGCGCGAGCGGGGGCGGCCATCTTGAGCAAGGGCAGGGCGGGCCGCACACCGAATTTACGTTGGTCGTTACCACCGGCAGCGTGTGCATTTTTCTGTTTGTTTTGAGGTTATTTTTGCTCCCATTGCCCTAATGCAGCTAGGGAACACAAGTATTTTTTAAAATACAGACCAACATCTGTTTATTTGGTTAGTGTTCTGTGAATAAAGATGCGCAGTGGCTGAGAGAGGGAGAACTTTTGAGGTAAGAAACGACACTTAACTTCTCTGCTGAGGTATCAGGTAACATTTTCCTTAACTTCCAGCCCTGGCCTAGTTTTCTAACCAAACCAGCCCCTTTTCCAACTTTATGGCCCACAATATTTGGCTAGATTAGATCCTTTCCCTCTAACTGCACTATTTACCTGTACATCTCATTTCTATAAAGAGATTTGTGTAAAATCTATGTATTTCTGAGGCGTTCAAACCTCTAAAAGAATTCAATTTCAGTTATGGTGCCCATCTATAACAAATAGAAGCCTCCTTATAGTGGGCTTGTGCCTGTTAGGTCCTTTTTTTCTCTTAAAAATAATTGCCAGGCCCACAGGAGCTCATGTGTCACAAGAGGAAAGTCCCTTAAAAATGAATAAAATAATATATATATATATATATATATATTAAAAAAAAAAAAAAAGGAGGAAAACTTATGCCCCATTGGTTTTCTCTGCCAGCTTCGACTGCTTTTATTCCATTCCAGTACAGGAATGGGCACGCGAGCACCGGGATCCTGGCTGAGATGGAAAAGATCCCATTCCCCGTATTATAAAGCAGTACATTTGGGGTCTTTTCCATTAACGTCATTTTGCAAAGCAGCTCATTTCCACAGCTGCAACGCTGCACGGCCCCGTTCTCTATCAACGAGATTTGCTCGCTGGGAATTCTACCAGCAATTACTTACTTTCATGGCCTCGCTTGTCGCATCCCTCTCCGCCGCCTGCAGCCCGGGAATTAATTGTCCCAGCCCTCCCTGCAAATCCCTGGCCAGCACCGAGGCAGGTATCAGATGTTCCCTCCACATTGATCTCAGCTTCATTAGTTACCGCCCAGTTATGGGAGTTTCTAGGCAACATAACCCTGGTCTTGCTGCAGCAAAGAGCCCTGGTGCCTCATTAGCAGCACCCGCTCGTGCTTTTTTTTTTTGTAAAAACACTTTTTTTTTTTTTTTTTTNAGTGCCTCATTAGCAGCACTCACTCGTGCTTTTCTTTTTGTAAAAACACATTTTTTTTTTTTTGTAAAAGCTCAACATTTTTGCACTAATCTTCCAATCTGCCTCTGTTGTTTGTAGTAAATAATAAATACTAATACAGACCGGTGCCACTGAGGAAGGCTCTGAGCTGCAATTCAGCCGATCTCGGAGGGTTTGAAGGAGAGGATTTGAAGGAGAGGAGGTTTCTTCTGGGTAGTGTTTCAGGTAGCTCGGGCAGGTACAGACATGCACCGTGCACTCACCTTCCCTTTGGAAGCATGCAGTGAGCACGTGTATATATATATATATATTTGTACATATATATGTGTATATACACGTTTGCTACAGGCGACCAAAGGCCTCACTTGAGACCAAAGTGGTTTTAGTGAGTGCTGCACTTAAAAGGAAGCTCAGGATTTCCCACAGAGCTTGGAAATACACAAAGCAGATGAAGAGCGGGGAAAACAACAGGATTCTGTGATTCGCTTTAGAGTTGCCGAGATACAGAGAGATAAAGTGATTTGATCAAAGCGGGGCAGGAATTTCGCTCCCATCTCCCAAGCCACAAGGGAGTTTCTTGAACCAAGCCTGTTTTAAGCTATGGGCACATGGAGCTGTTTCACTTCATCTTCTGTTTTAACAGAAGATTAACTAACCGGATTTCTGTTAGTCAGAAATCCTTCCTGAGTAGAGGCTAGTATGGAGACAAGGCACTTTTTTTTTAATATGAGATTATTTTGTCTGCTTGAAAAGAAATGTATCCTTGACATAATGCAAGGACTTTGAAAAAAAATAGGTAATGCTACGTACTACTCCTTAGTAAAAATGACATCTAATTGCTGGTGGCTGTTGAAATTACTCTATTGTACGTGCAGATATCTCATTTTTTTTCAGATATCTTCAGGGAAAAAACAAAACAAAAACCAAACAAGAACAACAAAGAAAACAAACACAGGTGGTTGCCATCAAAGAATTATTACTTTTCAAAGTGACTCCTGTGCAGTTGTGGTGTAACTTAAAAGACTCTTTTGAGGTTCATGCAAGCTCGCTCACTCAGATTTTCCATAGTTCAAGCAGAAATGCTGATTGTGCAACATTTTATCAGATGTTTTGCTGTAATATTTAACAGATTTTTTTTTCAGACAGCATCTATTTAGACAGCTTGCCTGCAATTTGAATTAGGATACGTTGGGTAACGTACAGTGCTTCTCTGGGAAAACAGGAAAATGCATTTAGGAGCAAAATAATAATTAATATGAAAAAAAAAAATAAAAAAAAAAAACAGCTAGGAAAAGTCCCAGCTCTGTAAGTCTTTTTTGCTTGTTTTGAAAGAAAAAAAAAATAGAAAACGGTCATGTGAAAAAGGGGGAGGGAGAAGAGGAAAAAATATGAATCAGCTTCTTTTGCACAATCCAGCAAAATGTCCCCCCTGCACCGGCTCCGGCTGCCGCAAGGGCAGGACGCAGCCGGGCTGCTCTTTTCGAGTCCTTCCTGCTGGGTTATCTCTCCGAATTTAATTTACCCTGCAGGGGAAAGAGGGGGAAAAAGAAGTTGAAGAAAATACCTCTGAAACAAAAAGACGCTTTTCCTGCTTTTTTTTTTTTCCTTTGTATTTTTAAAATAGATCTCAAGCCTGTACTATATTTACTTTTCCATGTAATTATACTCCTTTGCAAACTAGCACCTTTCCCTTCTTCTTATTGTACTCTCCACCTCTCTCAGGAAATTGAAAAAAAGTACCTTCCAGATAAATGGTTGCTGTTCAAGAACATGAACAGAGGATATCTTAGATATTATTTTTAACAACAAAACATTTTTCTGTGTACTCTCCCCCCGACAGGGTCATGTTATCACCGTACCAAGCAAGGTCCCAAACCAGGAAACTCTTGTAGACATAACTTTGCTACTATCTGTAATCCTGATTGCATTTGGAGTAGGAATATTGAAATATTTTAGCTTCTTTCTGCTGCTTTTACTCATTTTAAACAGCTTTCAATTAGCACGGCTTTGTACAAAGCAGCACTTGCAGCTTTAGCAACATCTTAGGACGCCAGGACATTCTTTTGTGCATCGTTCACGATGCCACATCACAGCTCTGGAAATGGTTAGTTTGGAGCTAGCAGGGAAAGAGCAAAGTCGCCGCCGCGTTTCTCGGTCCAGGAAAACGCAGCAGATGGGCAGGGAGCAGCCAGGTGATTCACACGCGGCTCAAAATTTCACCCTGTCTCCTTCTTCAGCTCCCATTGACAGGACAACAAATGGAGAGAGACCACGGGTGACGCAAGAGTAGAAGTCAAAAGCTACAGAGGCTTTCGGGCATCTTTGGGGGAAGCTTCTGATAGCTGCAGTTTCATGACAGCCGTGCCAGCCTTTTAAGGAAAAAGTAGAAATTCTTTGTACCTGCCAGTTCTGCGCTTGAGACTTTGATCAGTGTTGCTGTTTTGCAGCCTGATTTCACTCTTTACTAGGACTTTCAAACTAGATCCATAGGCTTTGCTTTGTGCTGGAGTAGCTGTATAAACTTAAAATGTTAGGTGTAAGCACAAACACTGGTGTTTTCTGTTGTTTGCCTTCTCCTAATCTATTACAAAATAGAGACTTATTGTCTGTGCTATTCAGTCGTTATCAGTACATGTTATTTCAGAACTTCCCTGCTCCTCGCGGATACTTTTCGGTGACTCATTTCCTGTCAAGGATGAACGAGCCATTTCCTGGCTATTGAATACGAGACTTTTTTTTTTCCCCCCTTCCAGTCTATGTTGCGGGTTGGGGCGGGGGGTTAACCTATCGTTTGATCAACCCCTTCCACTTTACATCAAAACTGAAACCCTTCACTACAGCCTTGTAAGATAAGGAACTGCCAGTCTGATGGCGACATCCCCAGAGTGGCAGACTGGGCTACGGGCCCTGTGGTTTCTTGGTGTGAAATTAAGATAATCCCAGAGATACCAATTTGATAATTGGAGTCAGTAATTTAGTCACTGGAGGCAAATTCTTCTCTTAATTCAACCCATTTCAGCTCATAAAAATCGCCTGTTGCGAGCACCATAGAGCAAGGACATGTTACAGCACATCTCTTAACAGAGTCATTTTGAATCACCGAGTAAGGGCTGTGAATTGGCACTCGGGTAGCCAAGGTAGCACCTCCACAGGGGCTTTGTTTTCTTACCCAGAGGTTACTAGCACCTTGTTTCAGTCCCTGTGGTGATTCTCTACTCATCATTTCAGCTCTTTCCTCCAGCCCGTGTTTCCGATGTCCTGAGCTGCTTTTTCTTCATAAGTTGATTTTAACTCTTGCAGACAGCTCGCTTCAACACGTGTCCTGAGTTACGAGATCGTCCTCAGCTGACCGTTGCAACGCCAGCGTGAAGTAGCCCAACTCTTCCAAATCCGCTTTTGTTTTGGTTTCTTTTTGCTGTTATTTCTTAAATTATTCTTTTAGATCCTGTTCGCATCATTTCATCTGAGTATTTGGATTCATTAGCCTGTCGTGTATCTGCAGCGTTTGAGAAGAAAACCCGCAAACAGCGACGCTGCCTCTCGAGTCTGAACGTGCGCGTGCTGGGGGATGAGCACTGAATAATTCACACCGTAATGATTTATTCATGCACCAAAGCTGGATTCCTCCTCTGTGACTTTCCATTATCTCAGAGAAGAGGCAGGTTCCTTGGTTTTTGGAGCACCACAGCAGCCTGTGTGCTGATCCCTGTGTCTTCACAACTGCTTCCTCGGATTTATCAGGAGCATTTCTGCTCTGCAGTATGTGGGAAACTCCTGCCATTCCGGTGCCAAATATGTAAAAGTCTGTGTCCTGCCATAAAAGCTGAAGTACAGATGCATTTTTTGCACATTTTTTTTTCAGGAAGGAAGATGAGTGAAGAGGCACTCTAAGCTCTTTTCCCTGGTTTTCCAGGAAATGAGGTACAGTTGTCACAGTTTGAATGCTGAGCATTTAACAAGCAGGCCACGACTCCATGATTTGATACTGCAGGACTGGCCTTGCTCTGCAAGAGAAAACTCGGTTTTATTTCCCATGGTAAAGTTAGAGTCTGGAATCCTTGATATGAACATGTTTCCTAAGCTCTCAGGAAGCCTTGAGGGAAAGTCTGGACAAACAGCAAGCGCTCAAAGTAATTTCCTTACTCCCTAACTTGGGCTGTCAGAAAATATGGTTTTAGCAGAGGTTTGCAAGACTAGGATATGAGCCGGCTGTCCTGGCTAAATATTTTGCAAGACATTCAAATTCCATTAGTCTAGGAAGTATGAAGGATGATTCCGCATTTCAGCCATCTCCAGATCCACAAGCAGCACAGCCCCTTGTTGGCTATGAAGTTTCCAATTGCTTACCCTGTAATCCTGACTTCTTTTGTCCTTGGAATAGGCTCCACGTAGCATAATTAAAAATGTCAAACATGCTTGAGAAACTCTCCAAGTTACTAAAAATGAATGTGAATTTCCTCCCCACAGCCTCGCTTCATCTTTCCCTTGCCCTGGCCTCAGCTTTGCAGCGGGCTCTGCTTGCAGCCCTGCAGCATAGTTTGCATTCCACTGCCAAGAATGAACAGTTATTTATACAAACAACCATCCTCGCAAGCACATCCCTGCGTGCTATCCCAGGGCAGGGAAGTAAACATGATTTTTCTTGCTGTCCTCTCTTGTGTCGCTGAACTTCTACATTTCTTTATTCAGAAGTAGTTTTGCAATGAAAGGTTAGTGCTGTTTAGTCACTTTGCTGTGCTGCGGATCTGCTCAGAAACGGCTTGCAATGCTTTTGCGTTTCCCTAACGTGATTTCATTTCGTTACACTCTGATGGTGGTTCCAGTTTCCTGATAACCACTTGGGGCCCTACAGCTTCGCAGGGAGGTTTTGAGAGTTCTCGCTCATGCCTGCACCTCGAGGGCTCCGTGTGACCGCTGGAAACTGAAATCACAAGCTGCTTTCTTCAAAACTTGGCATAACTGAGCTCTTCCCAAGTCTGAGCTGTGTCACACTAACCCCACAGTGAGGCTGACTCTGTAAATGAGATCAACAGCAACCGAAGCAGCAGCCAGGCAAGCGGCGCAGGGCAGGGCCGATGCGGCCAGGGAGCCTCATGCATTATTTGTGCAGCTCCCCCGCCACTCACCTGCCAGGTGAAACGCAAGCTCCTCGCTGGGTCCTCCGTCCTCACAGCGACTCGCGTTGTATCTGCAGCTCAAATGGGCATTGCACAGCTGCTAGATGACCCCAGCCAGGGGAGCTTCATAGTCTGAGCAGTTCAAATGAAAAAGGGGACTGTGAAAGAGATAGACACATGTGCAGAGCATCCAGAACCAGGTGGATATGTCTGCAAGCTGCTCGCTCACGTTACTGCGAGCGCATCCACTCGAACCGCACGCCAGCTCCCGCTCCTGGAGCAGTTGGGAGCCCGGAGCACTCCCAGATAGAGAGGGCTACGGTTACAGCCGCTGGCTTAGGTGGAAAGATGGTCTGGCTGGATACTCCATCACCTGCATTTCTAGAGCGGTGTTTTAAGAATTTAAGCCTTGAAGCAGTTTCTAATGGATCCAGGGGAATATTAAATAAGAGACATTGTAGAGTATAATGTGTATTTTCAGAAGGAAAAGCTTTTTCTTTTAAAGCCATATTCCCAGATCAAAGTCAATGAACTACTGCAGTGAATGAAATATGAAGTTTTAGTGAGTATTTTCCATGAACCATTACTGAATATTTATTGCCTCAATATTTTCTCAGTAAGTTCATTGCTGCCAGTCTTAGAAAAGAGTATTTAGCTTTGCTGCAAAATCCTACGGAGATAAGGGAGGAGCAATGACCCCAGAGGGCATTAGGCAGCACTAGCACAGGAATGCAGAGATCTACCCGCACTGCCCCAGTCGTGCTCCCGCTTCCCCCATAATACTCGTTGGCAATGCCACGCACTTTAAAGGCACTACAGAAGCCCAGCTGAATGCAAGTCCTTCTTTCCAAATTGATTCAAGATCAAATATGTCCAGATCCATCCAAAAGAGCAGCAGGGCTGAGACACGAACACTCCGTGCGCCTGCCACGAGGCCGCATGGTCACACAGGCCAATAAAGACATCATTTTCCCTGGGCTCCAGCTCTGTTAAACACAGCGCTCCGAGTGATTTCCTACTTGGATCAAAGATGCGTTTGTTCCAGTGCCACTTAAGTTTAAAAGGCAATAGTGCGACTGAATGAAATCTCCCCAGTGGCAGCTGCTGAGGTTCAATTGGGTTGTCAGTGCCGTAATTATGCAGCGACGTCTTATGTTTGCCAGCCCATGTGTTCCTGAAGGATGTTATGTAATGGAAACAGCACAGGGAAGCTTTGCTCCCCAAGCTAAGAGTTTCTTTTGTGGTATAAAGACTTGCTTATGTTTCAGACAGTGAAAACATTAAGAAATGCACCGCTGTGGTTTCAAACTCTAGTAAAACGGCCCCTTGATCAAACTAGATGGGACGTACATGAACAGAAGCAACGGCCTAAGTGCAGTGTCCTAGACCTGGTGTTTTAATGCACTCACAGACCACATTTTTCATGTGCTGCACCCCCTACCCTTCCCCTCTCCTCGTTTCTAACTCACAAACCATTTTTGTTTTGTGTTAGAGAAACAAGCATATAGTAACACCCCAACGTCAAAGTATTATACAGAGCATTAAAAGAAGATTAAGACTTGGACCTGCAAAATGTGGAAGTCAGGCAGCATTGAGAGCACTCAAGGTCTCAGCTGCCAAAGGAACAAAAAGAAACCTAATAGCCTTAGATGCTTAATATTTAATTTAGCAAGGGGCTCAGGTGGAGGGCAGCAAAGGCTCCTGCAAAGGCTGTGCAGCAGCCACAGGGACCGGCTCTGTTGGCCCCAACACAGGTGCACAAAAGGCCACTTGTTTGCAGAGCTGGGAATTTTATGCCCACCTCCCTGGTCCGCACGTGCAATATACCTTTTCTAAACACCATTCAGTATATGTCTATTCTTATTAAAGGATAGCATCCGCATTGTACAAGACACCTCCTAACATCCTAAATATTTCGAAAGGACAAATGTTGGGGAGCTGTCAGCGGCTGCGCAGTGCACGTCTTGCAAACACCTCAAACTAGTAGGGTAATTTTCATCAATTGCAACATTCCTGTCGTGGAGCTGCATTGACTTCAGAGGGGCTTCTGTGGGTACATTTTCTTGCTTTAAGGCCAGAACTTAGAAGTAAGCATTAAACCCGTGCTTCGTTTACTGAGAGGATAATGTTATTTAGTTTTAGACCCCAAGCTGAGCCATTACTTGTGCAGCAATCAGCTGACCATGAGCCATTCAGGTCCCACAGAAACGGACTGAAGTTTGGGAAACCTTCTGCTTACGGATCCCGTCCCGCACGAGAGATTCTTGAGTTGCTTCAAGATCACTTTTCTGTGTGACTAACACTTCTCCCATGGCTCTCCTGTCTTGCAGGTGATCGTGAGGCTCCGGCAGGGCTCTCGCAGACACCCACGCTCCGCAGCGCCTCCGCAGCAGCCCAGAGACCCCCGGGCAGGTAAGGGAGGGAGCAGCACTTGGAGCGAGGACACATCTATAGCAGCCAAGGCCTGCACGGCCCCCGCTGCCCATGGGCACTGCCAGGTAGGGTGAATTTGCAGCCAGAACCCTCAGGTACCACTTGCTCCGCTTTGGTTCTGAGGGATGTTCAGCCTCAAAACTTCCTAAACCCTCGAGATCTCAAACCCACGTTAGCTCCGTGCTGCGCCCATGCCCCATGCTGCATCCGTGCGAATCGTAAATACTCTTTAAAACACCAAATTCCTTAAGCTAGGGGTGAGTCGAGTTGCTCTGTTAAAATTGCTCTGTACTATAAAAAATAGGTTACCATGTGTCATTGTGAACAACCAGGTCTAATTACAAGTCGCAGCTTTACTGCAAATACTATTTAATAACCAATTTCTATGACACTTCATCCAGGTTGTTTCATGAGGTAGGATGTTACCTGCCGTTTGTGGCTGGGTAAAGTGTGAGGCAGAATGGAGGAAAAGAGTGTTTCACCCAGGATCAAACAAACAGAAATAGGTGCTGGGCCCCGACTCACCGTCACTGTTCTGAGCAGCCGATAATAGTTCCTCCAGCACGCAGCACGCCCTAGTTCTTTCTAGTTTAGTTGGTTGTTAGAAAAAAATGATTTGTGATTTTAAGCTTTAAAAGACTGCTGAGAAATATATAATAATTAAATAACCTCCTTGTAAACAACGGGGTTGGACTAGATCTGTAGAGGTCCCTNTTAAACAACGGGGTTGGACTAGATGATCTGTAGAGGTCCCTTCCAACCTTGACCATTCTGTAATAAGATTTGCAACTTCCCCTTAGAAAACTCCCAAATCGGATTTTTGATATTTAATATTAAGAAAATCTTGTCAATTGGGCAGACAGTACAAGAACTGAAGCTACAGCCCTTCTCCCCCCTCCAAGGGCTCAAAAGAAAGAGGGAAGTTTCTGTAGCAGGGAAGGCAGCACTAGCAGCCAGCACGCCCCGCACTGCACTTTTAGCAGTAAGATAGCGAGTTGCCTGCAAAGCAGGCACGTTGCAAGGTCGCTAAACCCACGCTAGGAGCTTTGCACGGAATTTTTGCTGTTTTCCTGCTCTGGAGCAGCGGGGGCAAAGGTTCTTTGGCAGCACTAAAAGTGCCTCGGGGTGGCGGCATCCTGGGCGTAACCACGCAGCACCTTGACCCGGCTGTGCCGATCAGGATTTATGAAGCGCTGGAGCCAGGTCCGGGCTGTGGCCCTGGTGCTGGCACCGCGAGGAAGCCGAGGGCTGGAGCAGCACGGCCAGGCCCGGCAGCCGGAATGGAGCACGGATGGGAGCGGAGCATGGAGCGCGGCCGGGACGGAGCGCGGCGGCCGAGCACCCTCTGCCGGGACGCGACAGGCTCCGACTTCCTGACCGCCCGCAGATGCTGCCGTGGGGCTGCAGAGAGCTGCCCCCCTTGGCACAATCCCCTTCTTGTTTTGACCCAGCTGAATTCAAGCTCTGGGAAACAGCGAGCATTAAAAGTTGCTTTTATAGAAGCAGAGAGCGCTGCCACACGTCTAGGGAAGTTGCACTGGGTGAGAAATTCCACAAATAGCGAGAGAAGCAATTAGAGAAGGAAACGCTGCTCCAAATGCTGCCTTGCCACAGCCTCCCCCCCTCAGGGTGAAACAGGATCATTTCCATACAAATGGCTGTTGGGAACCGAGTTCCCACAGTCAGGTCTGTGCAGATAGCAGCGTGTGCTCACTCGGAGCGCAGGGCTGGAAAAAATGCATGGAAAAATAAACCCGTCTGTCTGTAGAATTACTGTGAAAACTGGTGGCCCATTTTCCCCTTGGGGAGCAAATTGCAACCATGACGCCGCTCTATGCGGGAGCATTATCAGGATAAGTAACAGAATTTTGAGTTGCAATTCCAACAGAATTCCAGAGTTGCAGAATTTGTTGTACCGAGTCATAGAACTGCCCACTAACTTCAGAGAAATAAAATACTAGGATCTATTTATAGCACTTAATGCTCTGAAATTAATTTTCCCTTTACTCTGTCTGTTTTTAGTGGCCACTTGCAGCCTGTTTGGACCAGGCAGCTCTCTGCCAGCTGCAGAGTTTTATTAGCTCTTCTTAGGCAGACTTGCTCTGAAGCTGCCCACGCATTACAAGGACAGCAGTGTTGTAACACAGGCCCTCGAGAGAGGGGAGCATTAGAGCTCAGAGAGAAGGAGTCGTGTCCAGTTCCTTGGGCCGAGATACAAAATCTCCTTTAAGGAATGTGGTTACTGCAGATAAGAGCAGTCAGTCGGACCGGTGCGTGCGGTCAGGGCCTGTGCTGGATGGAACTTCCTAGGAGCATTTCTGCAACTGGAGGAATGCTGCCCTGGAGCAAGCACGGAGCGTGTCGTGGGGGTGGTATTTCTGCAAGGGAAGCAGAAGCTGCTCTTGGAAAGAGGTCATGGAGCAGGAATGGAGCTGGAAAGGTGCTGAGAAGCCTCTGGTATGGGGGAAGCGGGGGGTGAGACACAAACATTGCAGAGAACAGGAAAGACCAACGTGCTGGAAAATGATTAATCCATACCAAAGGCCATTGCTAAGTGGTGGGACACACTCAATGTTTTCTCGCCTTGGGCCAGAATAGAAGTAGCCATGGGCCACTTCTGACGCCAGCTCTGCTCTCTCTCTGGTCACAACCAGAATGATTTTAAGCACAGGTCATCCCATTTCTGTGCCACATTCTCCTATCCATGTCCTTCAGCAGCAATCCACCAAAACACATCCCTTTCTGCCTGGGTTTTCCAGCTGTCCCATGTCCCTCCACCTCCAGGACACGTTTCACAAACAATTCATGCCGGGGAAGGGGCAGGAGCCAAGTTTAAGTGCTGTTGTTCTGCATCCTGTTGTTTTCCTACCAGGATTGTTCCAGCTTCCTGCACTGTCTTATCTGGAGTCAAAAAGCCACAGCTCCCCTCTTTACCCGCATTGTGCTGTCTCCACGTTTGTTGTCTGCGGAACAGGCAATATTAGACCTCAGAGAAAGAGTTAGGACTATTCCGAGGTGGGAGAGAAGGAACAAAGTGGTTAAAGGGCTCTCAGTGGCCGTACAATAAGCTGCTTTATTTAGTTATCCCACTCACATGCAGTCACAGAGGGCTGCAGAGACCCTCAGCCCTCCCAAACCGATACCGTGAGATCTCCTACATGTAAAAGAGCAAAGATCAGATGTTTGCACGTGCAGGCTCCGACAGAGCCACATCCACAAAGTGCTGAGTGTTTTTTTCTCCGCTTCCCAAACTAGACACAGAGAAGTCAAAAAAAGAGGAAGACCTTCAATTCTTCAGGCCACTTTATAGTTTTAGAAGCCTCCATTGAAATGCAGCAGAGTTGGCAACTATTTGGCCACGTTTTCCCGAATACAGCTATAAAATAAGCATATATTGTGCTGACATTTTGAAAGTTTATTTTGTAGATTAGAACTGTGAGAAAGCAAAACCTTGTAGCTGTTAGGATATTTAACTTCCTCCTGTGCAGAGAATGAAGTTCCCTTCACTGTAGGTTATAGCAGTTCACTTATATATATTTTTTTTTAAGCCAACCTTTGCCATCTGGCTTTGGCACGTGCTGCTTTGCTGCCCAGCCCTGCTGTGTCTGTTATCAGATGGGAGCCTCTGCTGGAAGGATCATTAAAACGCTGCATCGTTCAGCCGGGCAGCGACCGAACAGACCGGAAAACAGAATAAACCCCCAAATCTCCAAAACTCGACCCCCCACATAGATCCCATCCATTGAAGCATCGTAGTAACCATCAAGCTAGATTTTTATCAGGTGAAGATCAGAGAAATGTGCCAATTTAGCCCCTATAGATAAATACTTTTTTTCTTTTTCTTAATTGCCACAGAATAAATCCAAATTGATTCCCGTTGGACACTCTCTTTGGACAGAATCTCAACTGATGTAAACAGGAGAGCAGAGCGAAGCTGAGGGGTCTTTAGCTGTTTACCAGGGCTTCTGTTTGGAACTAAATATCAAAAGAAAAAGGCTTTTCAGAAGAGATCAGGAAAAGGAAGACATGTGCTCGGAGATAAAGCGGGATAAAAGCATTCCATTTAAAGCGCCTGCGATAGAAATCAGGGAGTCCATCTGCCACGTCAGTGACTTCGTGGCCTTGTGACCACACAGAGCTTCCCGTCCCGTTACCCTTTCCCACACCAACCCCAAGCACCAGTTACGTTTCTTTTCATTTGACCAGCCCATTAGGGAGAAATTACTCATTTTAAACTCATAAAATTCGGACTTCTACAAGCAACAGCAGTTCTCCCACGGGTTTGGATCCAGCTTTGCAAGGCTAAGCAGAGCGGGCAGCCCTTGGAAGCTACTTCCAGCCCCCTTTTCTGTGATTCACCATGAAGGAGATCATGCTGAAAGTAAAACCTGCAGTAGGCCATACATTTCCTGCTTTAAAGCTCATTTTAAACACATATTTTCCCCCTGGAAGATTTTTAGAGGGATTTTTTGAAGGAAGGGAAGGCTTTGATTGAGAAAACGCTTTGAAAATCCAAGCTTTGCATGTGTTTAGCAAGCTAGCATATGCAAAACATGCAAAGCACCCGAGGCTAAACTTATGCTGGGTGCACAGAAAGGCACCCAGGGAGAGGTGCTTGGTGCAGGGGGCCTTGCTCCCTGCTCCCCCAAAAGGCAGCTCTCGCCTCCACGATTCTTTCTCCATAGGGAAGTAAAACTGACTTGGCGAGAGGGAATTTGACCTGCAATTTGTTCTTTGAAAGGAGCGTTTAGTGCCCTGACCTGTCTCCTGAGGGTAGGGAGAGAATTTCTTGGGTATTTTGCTTTTGTTTCCTTTCCGCTTAGGGCTGCGCTTTGCCTAATTGCAGAAGAGTCAATAATTGCTGGGGATTTGGTGCTGGCCCTGCCCTGGACACCTCGTGGCTCTTCCTCCTGCACGGAGCAGCTTTTGCCCCAGCATTTTGCTTTGGGCTTTGCATCCAGCAAAGTGCCTTTAAGTGCCCTCAGCCCCGGCCGCCAGCCAGGACGCCAGAACTGCCCACAGACCCCGCTGAGACCAGATTCCCATAGCCAAGCCTGGCTCTTTACCGCCTCCAAATGCAAAACTTTAATTAAAAATAGCCTAAGACGCCGGGAGCAAAGGCTGCCATGGTGACCTGGAGACGCAGGCCGCACCGGTGACACGTGGTGAGGCTGCCACTGGCAGCCACTTGTGTCACCACCCGTTGCCCCTCTGTCATTGCAATGGTCTTCAATGCTGCTGCATTTACATTTTCAAACAGAGGGAGAAAATTCAGATTTTAATATCTGGTAAATATAAATTACCTGTGCAAAAATGCTCCAGTTAGGAAATTATCTCCTTTTAAAGTTTGGAAGTTAGAAATTTCCGAACCTCAACTCATTTCACCGTTTCTGCTATTTTTGTTTCTGCAACTCCGGTTTAAAAACCTCCAGTTTTCACTCCAGTTTCTGCAAACACAAATTTGCAAACAGCCATCTGCATTAAATGCTGTGCAAGGGACCATCTAGGGAGGATTTTAAAACTAGGCTATTTGCAAATTTTGTGTTTTGTTTCAGCTTTGGTGTGTTGCAATCCTACAAATATTTACACGAGTAGCATTTCTGTATACAGTCCACTCGAGCTTCGCTCACGCTAGTAAGGTCACATGCTTTGCAACAACATTCATTGTGGGCCAAGCACTGAAAAATTTGGCTGCATCTGCTAGCCAGAATTAATATATATATATGTGTATTTGTACACACACACAATGATTATTTTAGGTCCTGAGAAAGAAGGAAGGAAGGAATAGTCAAGAAAAAAAGAAGGAAAGAATAGTCAGTCACTGAACTCCACTTGAAAACACATTCAGTAAGACAGAAGACAGCAGCATGGTGAGTATTTGGCTATACTGGTCTTCTGTAGCATAAAGAATGCCATAGGCAAGGTTTTCTAGCAGGATCAGTTAGAGAATGAGAATATCGTAGGTCTTTTTCATGAGTTTATTTAGGTCTGTGGATGCAAGGCCCATTTTTCAGTTTCGGAAGAGCATCCCATGGATTTCTCTCCCATGTGTCAAATTCTCTTCGTTGCAGCCAGAGGAACAGCAGCCACGGGGGCTGTGGGGAGGCAGGAGCCAGAGGGGCCCGTGCGCTGCTTTCCAACACCCTCCCTTGTTGCCCTCCACGTGTGAGTTGGGAAGTGGCCCTGGGTACAGCCTTGCTCAGGTCACAGGCCTCGTGTTTGCAGAGTGCCACGAGTCACCTCCACCCGCTGAGCTGCTTCGTGAGGCAGTGAGCGTTGATCTGAGTGGGGCTGGGGCTCAGCAAGGGCGCGTGGAAGCTGCTGCAGCTCTGCTCGGGGGCAACAGCTTCAGCTGCGCTGCTCGGGCAAGGCCCAGAGCCCACCCCTATGCAGAGACTGCATCTGTGCACGTTAGAGATTCATCACGCTCACAAATGACCCTCTCGGTTTTAAGGCAGGCTAAGCCTTTTAAGTATGAACAAGTCATTTCAAAACGCCTCACTGGAAGATTCACCAACTTAGAATTATCAATCCATTGAGACTGAACTGAAAACAGTCCCCAGGCTGGTCATTTTATGTGTGTTCTTCCACCCAAGTCATTTCCACCACTTTTTTTTTTTTTCAGAATGAGAATGCTGGTGACCGAAGAGGCGGCGACATCAGCTCGGTTTGCACGGATCTCTCCAATCTCGTGACTTGGGCCCACACTCATGGAACTATATGCAGTCAAATCCCAACCTTGGAAAATGGGCAGAACGTGGGTCATCCTAGCAAGGATAATTCCGTTCTGTGGATATGCGGTGTTGGGCACGCATATCACTGGTCTTGTGGAAAACTATGCTTGAGAAGCAGAGACGAGAAGGAGGCTGCAGAAGAGAGAAAGAGGGCTCTATCCTATGAGATGTCATCAGGGGAACCCAGTTTACATGAAAAGAGGCTCAGGGTAACCCCATCCTTTGAGAGGGCTAAAGGAGACTACATTCCCCCAGGATCACGTAGCAGATCTCCAGAGGTCACTCTGCACAAAGATGACACGGTTTACGTAACGGCTGAAGCACCAACAACACTCAGAAAAAATGAGAGCGTGATGATCACTCCAAAAACCAATAAATCCATGAGATCCCGGTCTGCAGCAGAGCAGCGTTTCCCAGTTCCTGATGGTGAAGTCAAAACTGACCTACATAAGGTGAAGCTAGAAAACAATGAAGATCTGCAAATCATCTCTGATGAAGAACAGCTTGCCTCAGATGCGGAAAACCAAATAGACAGAATCAACTGGAGTATGCTGTCAGAATTACAAATTAAAGGAGTAGCTGCTGAGGTAGAATTGCAAATGCATCCCAATTGGAAGACAGCCATTAACATGCAGACAGCCGCCCACACGTGTGGCTGTGCCCCCATGGAGAAGCCACCGTCAACTCCTTGCTTACAGGAGGCTTTAGAAGACGTCAACCAGAGGAGCCTGGAAAGCAGCTGGAAGTTACTTCCTCTTAATCCTGCAGAGCCCAAAAATGAGACTTCTAAAGCAAGGAATCCCTCTGGTTCAGCAATATCTAAAGAAAATTTCAAATCTGTTCCTGTTTCCAGTGTTGAAGCAAAGGACCAACAAGAGTCCCCTTCCTCTGTGACATTCTTTGAATTTGAAGCTACGGTAGATGTCCAGCAGCAGCTCCAGCTGAGCTCTCCTGAGCGTGGCACATCAGAAATAAGCTTAATTAGGAACCTTGTTGAAATCCCTATTCAGGAGGGTAATCCATTAGGATCTCAGTGTGCACCTCATGTTTCAGCCTCACCGAGTCCAGCAGACAACAATTCAGATCATCCACCGGTGTCTTCAGAGAAAAGTGAGAGCCTGGAGTTTTATTCCTGGAAGGGTTTGTGGGTGTGGGGGTGCATTTTAATAATTGCTTTTCCAGAATGTTAGGGGAGGGCAATTTCGTAGAACTGCCAAAATCTGTCTTGTAGTGTGTGAATAAATGCATCTCACTTGGAGCACGCTGTTTCTGCTAGAAGGGACTAAAAGGTTCCTACCATAAGCAATCAGCATTTCAATAGATAATGCCATTTACTGAGGTTTATCCATCAGTGGCTCAGCTTTAACTACTCATTTGGAAAGCTTTGGCCTTTCATTTTACTCTGTACAGAGTCACAACTGCAGAGAATTCCCCCCTCCTTTTTTTTTTTTTTAAGATGTTATTAGACTATTTCTTTAATTGACTGCATTTCTCATCAGAAGCTCCTGCGAATTCACCTGAGTGTGTCTGCAATAGCTGTTTCTGCCAAGATAAATAACTTAGGGCTCCTGTGTTGCCTCCCCATGTATTGATTTACAAACTCTTCATCTCCTGACACAGACCAGTCAATAACAATCCCCCAAAGCAATGCAGAGCTGTGTACTGTAGCTCAGTCCAGCTACAGTATTTTAAGATAACGACTGGACTAGCTTGCTGAGACCACCAATCAAACCAAAGCTTTAAAGAGATGCATGAAACTGAGACCATATCTGAACTATTTGTAAATGAAAGGGGAACATTTCTCTGCATCTCCTTATATTTCATTGATCCCTTTGTTAATTCTTGCTATCCTCAAAGCTCTGTCTTATCTTTTAGGTGTCTTGAGGAAGTGGGAGAATAAGAGAAGCCGCAACGCTGGTGACATAAAAATGTTCAAAGACTGGTTGGCTTTACATTTCCCTTTTGAAACGCGTGAGATCTTTATCCTGCCACCTAAAGACCTCGATGGTTACCTGGCCTCCTTCTACAGCAATGCAAAGAAGCAGAATGGCACAGAGTTTTCTGCCAACTCGTTGTACTTCTTCCAGAGCAGCATAGACAGATACCTCAAGGATCACAAGTACGAGTACAATGTGGTTAGAGGGATAGAATTCAGAGCATCCCAAGAAGCCTTAAAACAAAAGTGTCAGCAACTAACACAGAAAGAGAGGGCGAGAGATTGGCAAATTTTGGAGACCCTGACAGATAGAGATGTGGAAAATCTTTATAAAAAGGGGGTAATAAGTCACACACACCCTGAAGGTTTTTTGCATCTCATGCTCATAAATATCATTAGGGGGTTTGGGGCGAATACACATAATCAGAATCATAATCTGTACTGGGGTCAGCTTGTGTTGAAAAAGAATGAGGAGGGGCTGGAATACCTGGAGTGGAGGGATAAGCTTGGGGCAGAGGCAAACACAGGGGAAACGACTGCATGTATCTATGCCAAGCCCGATAATCCTGAAAACTGCCCAGTCCAGGACTATAAGGAATATGCCAAGAGGCGGCCGCTGGATATGCTCCATGACTATGACCCGCTCTACCTGGCTCCCAAACCTCTGTGCTCCGTGTGGGACCAGATCTGGTACTGTAGGAAATCGCTGACAAAAGCCAAAATGGAAAAGATCATGAAAGTTATTATCCAGCAAGTCAAAGGAACTGAAAAGAAGCACAAGAAACAAAAGTGTTAGTTTCTGCTTTGCCACTTTCTGTAAGTTTTAAAGTAGCTTTCAAAAGGTTTATGTGGCAATAATTAGTATAGGTTGAGAGAACAACCCTACCCTCTGTTCTCCTGTAAGAACATAAAGTCAGCTACAAATTTTTTATCACCTTAGTTTTCATGGTTAAGAGAAAAGCTTCTATTATTCTTCCTATTAAATGAAATTGATAATTCCGTAAATGAAATACAAATGTGAAATCTAAGATTCTCATATTTAATACAAATTAATATTATTCTATATTGATTAAATTATATTAAAATGGTGTTGGCATTGAGGGGGCAGCAGGTGAATACCTTGGCTAAGAGCCGCATTCACTTATATCTAGGGGCTGACACCACTGCACTAGGGTAACCAAGGGTGGGAGGAGAGCAGCATCAACTGATTCACAGCAAATGGGAATGTTCTCAACAAGGTTTATGGCATTTCTCTTAGTGAAAGATTTTTAGATTTAGAAAGTTGGGGTAGTTAAGTTATTAAAAAAAAAAAAAAAAGCTGACAGTTTTCACGTCTTCTCCAAAGTGCTCAATGTGATATCTCAGAGAGGTTCTGGTAGATGCTGTTAACCATTCTCAGCTATCCACATACTACTTGTATATCCCCTACCATCCAGCCAAGCTGTTGGATGGAATTGTTGCCGTTTCCCAATAAAGCGTTTTCCTTAGCACTGTGTGCGTGTTCTAAAGAGATGACAACACAACCCAAACGAGCGAAGCAAGAAAACCCGGCCCTGCTGGGAAGGACCCATCACCCCAGGGCTTTCACGCGCTGCGCGGGGCTCAGAAGCAAACGAGTAGAGAAGAAAACAGAGTTTTAGCTGCACCCTGAGCACTGAAGATACCGGTAGGACCCAAGGAGTGGGGAGAGACCATCACCTGCTCCCTTCACACCCAGGGCACCTAGAGATCACATTTACAGTGTTTCTGAGCTAATCATGCAGCTGATTGCACTACAAATAAGCAGCATCCTACGTGGATCTGCTGAATTAGCCAGCATGAAGGATTTAATTAATAAAAACAACCAGAGAACCATTTTGCTTTGTAAAACCAAGGACACAGAAGCTTTGATTAACTTCCCCATTGCGTATCTTAGCAGCTCAAACCATAACCATTATTTTAAATAATTAGCAAATTACCCGTTGCCAACTGACACCAGGAGCTTCCATGGGAGCTTTTACGCTGAAAAAGAAGCCAAGGAGCAACCAAAGGGTGACAAGTGCCCAGGGCCCCTTTTTATTGGGTGTTAATGATGAGCAGATAGCAGCTCCACTCATCACCGAGTGCCCTGCACCTGGCAGCTTCCTGCAGAAAACTCCTGTGCAGGATCTACGGATTCACCACATTTTCTTTTTTTAATGACTCAAGGCAGTCATAATGCGATTTTTTTGAAAATTAATGAAATTTGCACGCACGTATTTGGTGGAATTCCAAGTGCCTCCGCGCTTTACTGCAGAGCCATAGAGGAACTAGAGAGAAACGCTTAAGATAAACACTTCAACGCACGATTTCCGCCGCACGTCTCAAGAGCAAAAATTAACGGAGACCAAACTGCAATGGAGAGGAACTTGCGGTCGAGCGCTGGAGCGGTGCCTCTGTGTCCCCTTGTCCTCGTGGTGGCCGCACCGGGGATGCAGGTTGCCCCAGGGGTTCCATGAGGCCCCCAGTGCTGCAGGGACCGAGGGTGACGGAGGCGGCGCTGCCACCTCCCCGCGCAGGACCCGGCTGCGCTCTGGCCCATGGGGACCGTCTGCTTGTGCTGGGGACAGACGCGAGCACCGAAGGGCTTCCAAAAACCAATTTCTTTTCCTCTTTTTGAGGAAAAATCTCACGCAGAGAGCCAGGGGAAGCAGCAGAAGGGACCTTGGTGCTTAGTGGTCCCCAGGGCAGGTCCTGTTTGCTCCCCCGTGTCACTGCCCGTGCATGGAGCTGGGACGAGCACTGCACTGTCCCATGCGGGGCTGCTGCTCGGAGCCACCAGGTCCTCTCTTAGGGGCCACCAAAGCCATTCGGAGATGCCGGGTCCTCTCTTAGGAGCCACCAAAGCCATTCGGAGATGCTGCCCGTCTCCCTGGGCCATGATTCATATGTGACCGCGAGCAGCTCCGGGCCTCCTCCGGGTCCTGCGCCGCTCGCCGGGAGCCATCTAGTGACAGGGACATTGCAAGGCCACCGCGTGGCTCCCTGTCCTCCTTGCAGCGCTCCCGTCCCCCGTGCTCCGGATCTCAGCTCTGCTGCGCGATGCAAACGTGGGCACCGGGGCCCTTCTGGATCGGCACCGGGCTCAGCTCGGAGGCAAACGGGTTCCCGCAAGCGGCCGGGTTTCCAGTGCCCCCAGCACCCTCCTCCGATGGGGCCGTTCCTTACGAACGAGCATTCGGACAAACAAAACGGGACAGAAAGAACGAGGGGAACGGTGCCTCTTTAATAAATTAGCAAAATACACAACGGCATTAAAATATGCATATGTTACTTATCACTGTGTCTCTGTAGATAGAGGACTTAAATCAGAACCCCTGATTTCCCAGCCGGATGCTCCCATTGATCCAAAGGCACGTGTCAGCCCAGGCGCCTTCCCTGGCCATGCCTGGCGCGTGGTACCCAAACCCTAAAACCACTTAAAAATAAAGCATCTCCTTTGTAAGCCAGAGATGCAGCTTCTCGGGAGAAAGGAGTTAAATTACCATTTGATTTCTATTGATTTATGTCTCCTTGAAGTGATTAAAAACGAGAGATCTGCTTTTCGCCCTTTACAAAAAAAATAATGTTACTTCCCCTCAAAGGGAAAACCCAGGAGGATGTTTAGTGCGTTGGAGCGATCATCCCTAGACGGAAAACGGGCAGAATTTGTGATTTCCAAGTCTCTGATTCCCAGGACCCCCGGCCACGGAACGGATCGGGTATTTTGTGCCGATTGCGTCCAAGAACGGCCAAGCGGAGGGCGGCGCTGGCGGCCGCGGTGCTGCCCCGGGCCACGCGAGCAGCCTCACTCGTCGTCCCTGACGTACTGCCCGGCCTCCCAGCGCTTGGCCATGTCGCTCTTGTGACGGATCACCCTGGTGCTCTCCACAACCTGGCGAAACCAAAACACGCGTTTTTTAAGTAAATAAATAAAGATCCGCATTTATAAAGGATCTTTCCTTGCACATCATTCCCTCCCAGCCAGAAAACCCCAGTGTTTAGATTAGGATGCTCAGAAGCAGCCTCAAAACCTCCTGCCTGCTTCGACCCTTCGCACGGCCACAGCTTTGGGGCCACCTGGCTGCTGCTCCCCCAAGTTTAGATATGGGGAAAACAAGCCGGATTTGTCCCCATGCTCACGGCATTGCACCCCTCTCATCCCAGGACGAGGAGCAGACGCGTCCCAGCGTCGCTCGGAGCACCGAGTGCGCGAGGGACGTTACCTCCGTGTTGATCTTGTCAACGGGTTCGATGCCTGCGTACTGCGAAAGGAGGAGGAAACGGTCAGGGATGAGGAAGGCAGCAGGGACACCGCGGGGGCGCCCGGCACGGCACGGCCAGGCCACACAGGGCACACGCCACCGGCACCGGGATCAGGGTCAGACAGNTGCCCGGCACGGCACGGCCGGGCCACACAGGGCACCCGGCACATGGCACCGGCACCGGGATCAGGGTCAGACAGGGGGTTCTCCATGCTGAGATGCATCCCGGGGAGCCCTCACCTTCCCGTCTTCCTTCACCCGCCGCCTCCTCTCGTCGAAGGGGCCGGAGCGGCCGGACTCGAGGCCCTCGGCGCTGCCCGACACGGGCCCGGCCACGCGCAGGGGGGTGAACGCGGACGCCAGCTCCAGGACTCCCCTGTGGTGCGAGGCCGGGGACGGCAGCGGGGACTCCGACACCGAGTAGCTGCCGCTGGCACCCGAGGCAGCTGTACGAGGCCGCAGGGCACCCACCGAGGCCATGAGGTTCCCACCATGGGCACCTCTGGCTCCTCGGGCACCCAGGGCTGTTTCCACGCCGGAATTTGGGCAATCCTGGCCCAATTCCAGCTCCCTACCTGAGCTCTGCGAGGAGAGCGGCGAGCGCGCGCGCTCCTCGCCCGCCAGCCGCCGCCAGCGCCGCCGCTGCTCCTGCAGCTCCTCTTCCCGCTGCAGGTCGCTCCGGATCTCCTCCTCGATGAGCGCCGACGTCTGCGGCTTCCAGGTGCGCAGCGAGTACTGCTCCTCGCGGCCGCCGTCCCTCCGCGTGGGGCTCTGCGTCCCCATGGTGTCCGCGAAGGAGACCTTGGGCTTCCAGAAGGGCAAGGAGAAGTATTCCCTGCGCAGGACGCCCGTGTCCGCGGGGCTCAGGGTGGAGCCGGGAAGCCTTCCTGCCCAGGAATCCTCTCTCGCCCAGTTGCTGACGCGGGCGGAAGCGCCGGCGTCCGTCTGCGGATCATCCCGGCTCCTCTCGCCGGTGGCGGCCACGAAGCGCGGCTGGTTGGCCTGGAACGGGGTCAGATTCACCGTGTAGACCGGGCTCCTCTTCCCGCTGAAGCCATAACCCGGGGCCGGCTCCGCCGCGGAGCCGTTGACCCAGCTCCCATGGGATTCTCCCGCGCTCCATGGCTGCGGCTCCTCGTGCTCGAACACCCTCCTGCGCTGCTCCAGCTCCTGCGCCGTGCCCCTGTCGTAGGTGCCCCGCAGCCTCCCTTCCCTCTTCAGATCCTCCTCGCGCTTCGTTTCCTGCTCTATTTCCCGCTGGACGTAGAAGGAAGTGCGGCCTTTGTCCTTCCCTTTCCTGCCTGGAAGCGGGGACAGGGACACGGAGAGCAGCGGCTTGGTCTGGATCTCCACCAGCTCGCTGCTGGACGTCAGCCGCGGGATGCCCCGCTCCTTCCACAGGTTCTCCTCCCTCTCCATGGCCATGCGGATTTCCCGCTCGATGGGCGTCTCGCTACTGCTCTTCGCCCCCCGCTCCGGGCCGTTGCCGCCAGCCCTGGAGGGCGCGAGCGTCTCCAGGACCTCAACGGTGCTTCCGTCGCTGCCGTAGCCCGCGTTGCCCTCGGCGAACATTTCGCCCAAGCCGGAATCCAGGTCATCCCTGGACGACGCTTTGGGCAGGCTGGATATGCGCACGGTGAGATGGGATCTTTCCGTATCAGCCCTTCTCCCGTAGCCCTCCTCCCTCACCGGTGCCTTGTAGGACGTGCTGTATCCCGGGTTCCCGCTCCCGGTGGAACGGGACACCACGAGGCTGCCGTGAGCCCTGGCCGTTGGCACGGCCGTCTCGGCGCTCCGCCACTCCTGCCCTTTCGTCACCACCTCCGGCTTTGGAGCCACGATCTGTTGCCCGGGGCTGAGCAGGGAGCCGGGGTTGCTCTTCTCCAGCATCAGGAACTGTTGCCGGGCTGCGGAGAAGTTGATCTGCTCCGTGTCGATATTTTCAGGGTCAACGGGCGTCGCTGCCCGCCCGGGGGACGGTTTGTCGAAGCAAACGGCGAAGCTGGCGGAGAAGCCGCCCTTGTGCCGGCCCTCGGCCTGGCTGCCCGCGTGGATGGCGCTCAGCTCGTCCATGGAGCTCCACTTCTCGGCCGCGGTGCCGCTCCGGCGCAGCGCCTGGCTCCGGATGAGCTCCCTCCTCTCGTCCTCGAGCTCCTTGGCCTTCGCGGGCGACAGGTTTGGCGGCGGCACCCTGCGCTCCTCCTCCTCATCCTCCCCGTAGAGCTTCGAGGGCTTCCTCTCGCCCTTGTAAGCCCTGAGGTCGTAGAGGTCCCCCGATCGCAGCACCTCCAGCCGGGTGTCCCTGTCTGGGGAGGGCGTCCACACGTCTCTTCCTCCATCGAGGAAATTCGAGGGTGACTTAGACCTGAACCTCCACTCGTAGCCGTTCTCCGCTCTCTGGACGCCGTGTCGCGAGGGGCTGAAGACGTCGTCGTCGGCCTCGCCGTAGTCCAGCTTGGGAGCAGCCTGCGGGGACTGGAAGACGAGGTGCCTGGTGACTCGGTCCATCTCCAGGAGGAGCCACCATTCACTCTCCGCCGCCTTTCCTGGGATTCCCGGGGTGCTGCCTCAGGCTCCTGCGTCACCGGAGACCCCTGGAGCGAAGGTTGGATCCCACTGGCCCTGCAAAAGGAGAAGGAAAGACGTTGGGAGACGCACGAGGAGAGGTCGGGTGGCCTGAGGGTACCTCTGGGATCTCCCCAGGCTCGCAAACAACGTCCTGCTGTCCCCAAAGTACCAGGATTCACTGGGATGCACCGGGAGCTGCAGCCTGGTGGCAGGGCGGGCGGCTGGGAGCAGCCAACATCGCTGCCACCCGCTCCCTTCCGGAATTCCCAGTGGCGCCAGGACAGGGAGGAGGCCCGGAGAGCCGGGGCAATCGAAACGGGGGGAGACCATAAAGCTGCTTCCTGGCTCGTAAAAAGGGGGGACTTTAACCCGGCGCCGGCGCGAGCGCGGGGAGCGCCCGCGGAGACCTCGGCGGCGCGGCCGGGAACTGGGTGCGATAAGGACGGGGCGTTGGGGGCGCCGCGGGCCTC
>VWPW01023953.1:0-31606 GCA_013389825.1 Crypturellus undulatus
GCACCGCCAGCACCTCCAAGGCACAAGGGTTTTTTCAACCACAGCGATTCCCATTCTTCCTAAGGGATCGTGAGAAAACTTTTCCATCCTTCCACACCCTTATGACTTAGAGGAAAAGGCCATTTATGCTATGTCTTGACAGTAAAGTGAGTGGCTTTTCAGATCAAATAGCATAATTTAATAACTTTCACCTATAACCCTAGTTCAGGACTCAAATTCTAACAGGCTCTGCGAAGAAGTGCTCGGTGTTTGTGGAAAGGAAAGAGATTAGAGGCAACCACTAAGAAAAAGAATCTTCAATTTAACTTTCCTGCAAAGACAGCTCCTAAACTTGTTACTATTCCAAATGTAAGAGAACACTACATTTAACATTTTGTTAGAAAACTGCAAAAAACTTAAGAGGTCCAATTGTCAGAGACTGCACACACACAATTCTAATTACGGCCAACAGGAAAAACACTTCTGTCAATAGAAAGACTCTAAGACTTTAATTTTACATCTCGTTCCTTGCTTGCTTTATACATACCTGAGCCTCTTTTTAATCGTCTTCTTGCCAGTTTGATTTGATCCTGAAGAATCTGGACCCAGTCCCTAGGACCGGGAAGTTTATCCACATGGTTAGCAGTGCAGTATTTTTCTGTAAAGACTGAAACAAAAAAATAGCATCTTTTTTTTCTTACATCTGCCAGCAGAACTAAGACAAGGAGGCAGAAGAGGATTACAAACAAGCTTTATCAAAATATGGCCTTTAAATGCCTAACTTAAGATGACAAGAACCAGGTCCAACTCCATGCCTTACATGTTCATCATTTAAAAGTCATCTTGGTGTATAAATACCAGAGTAATAACATAGTTACTACTTACAGAGCTTGAACTAGAGAAAATCTCTACGCCTTTTATCTTCCATTCACAAATTTAACACAGAAATAAAAAAAAAACAGTGTTGCTTTGAACTGTGTCTCCAGATATGGTAGATATTTAAACATGATAGATATGATAGAAGTACAGAAATGAAGCTCTCCTCTCTTTTTTTTTCCGTTCTCAGAATTGTTTCTGGAGCTATAAGCAAAATGAGGAAAGATTCAAGGACTAAGGCTGCAGAATCCACACAGTTTTCATATTGCCAAACTAGATGGAACAGAGATTTTAAAAGCTATTTAAAAAAGCCATTCTTGAGAAAAATAAGCATCATTTAGGTTCAAGTTTATATTTTGTAAACACAATACACACAGGATCAACACTACCTTTCAAATCCATTCGCAAAAGGAAATTCTGTGTTGTCCTTGCAGCAAACCTAACAATGTGATACTGAAAATATGAAAATACAAATGGAGTGTAACTGATGCAACTGTTTTTCATCATGTATCTGAGAGGTGTGTGAAAAGTAAACAAGAGCAGAAATAGGGAAAAAAAAACAGTACTGTTAGTACTGCTATTGTAGTGGTAGTCAGAGACCTCAGAATCTGGTGTCCAATTATGAGGGGCAAACAAAGGAAAAAAATGGTCGCAGCTCAAAGAATCTGTAATCTTTGAGAATAAATGTCAAATAAATGGTGTAAAGAAGCATTCAGGAAATAGTGACAACTTTGGTGTTTTTATACACACGTTTCTAAAACAACCATTCGGTAGATATAAAAGGTCCAAAAAGCTCTTGCACCTTCCAAGTTCTTTACACTTTGCAGCCTGACAATACTTTCCTCCACAATCTGATTGGCAAGGACACAGAGCCAACTCTCATGCCTTCCCAGGAAAACTGGTATAGCTCCATACATGGCCAGCGTCTGATTTTATACAATTGCTGGATCTTTGGAGGTAGAAATGATCTTTCTCTTCTGAAATTGCACAGTGTGTGCGACAGGAACCTGATCAATATCTTACACCTCTATTTCCATATTGTAGCTATAACCCACATTTGTGACCAGGGTCGGCGTGGCAATCCATGGCACGAGGACACGTCCAGGCCACCGATGGCAGATGTTGGGAATTACACCTACCTCTCTGCTGCCCACACAGGAAAATAGATGCTGGCAGCCATAGAAAGCAGATTTGTTAACTCGCTTGCTCTTCTCTTAAATTAAATTGTCAATTGAATTGTATAACTTTGATTGCCCTTTTATTTATTAAAAAAATCGCCCCTGTATCAATTTTTATTTGACAGTGTTATTCCCACTGAAGGGAGTTTGAGAGAAAGCCTGATGTGACTCCCAAAGGAAAGGAAAAACTTGGATTCAAAGAGTGCCGCTGTATACACCCCAGGTCAAAAGAAAGAACTTCTCCCTGGGTAATCATCCTGTGGAAGTGCTAAATAATTGGCAAAGATGGTGGTTAATTAAAATGTTTCCAGACAGGAAGAGCAATTTTCCATCAGTGTCTCTTTAAGCTCTCTGCTAATTTCTGTTGTGAATGTGGCCTTTTCTCTCCGTTTTTGTCTCTGTGGTGGAACAGGGCTAACGCACCACCGTGGCGGAGGAACATCCTACTGAAACAACGCAAACAACATGATGTTGTTCCCACAGAGACTTCATACTGGCTCAGTCATTTGCCTGAATAAATAGAACCACAGTGTCCTACAGTCCCGCTCTTTGGATGGAAATCGGGTGCTATTGGAGCCAGGCTGAGTAAAGACCCACAGTGCATCAGCCCTTGGCACCTTCTTCTGCCACAACCTTCACAGCTGGTCTCCCCATGAAGCTAATGGGCATCATGTACTAGCACTTGGGCAGTACTGGCAGTGCCAGTAAGGTCAGTGTTACTGTCAGCATTGTACCACTGTACTAGTAGTACCTCGTGGTACCACCACAGATCAAAATCTATGTGTTGAAATTAAAAATCCTTTTCTTCTTCCAGGGTGAAGGAAGGGGCTAAATCAAGTCTGCCAGAAACTCTGTGAGACATATGAAGACTAAGACATGACAACATTACTATCAGAAAACCAGGAAGGTTGAAAAGGACTTCTGGAGGTTCCTGTGTCCCATCTCCTGCTCAAAGCAGGGCAATCAGGTCACGCTGCTCAGGACAACAACCAGTTGAGTTTTGAGTATCTCCCAGCACGGAGAACCCACGGCCTCTCTGGGTCCTGCTCCAGTGCTTGCCCACCCTCATGCTGGACAGATTTTCTTCATGTCGAGTTGAAATTTTCCATGATCTTCCAGCTTGTATCCCCTGCCACTTTTCTCACCGTTGGGCACCTCTAACAAGAGTCAGACTGTCAGCAGCAAAGGTGCTTCGTGGGCAGCCAGGCTGCAGGCTCTCCTGTCCAGCTGATGGAAATATGTCCATCCCCTCCCACAGACTGGGCCGCTGGGCTGGGAGGTCTTGCTTCCCCAGGGAATGCTGACGCAAAGAACAGCCAAGGATCTTTGCCTTTTCCATGTGCTTTGTCCCTGCTTCCTCTGCCTCCTTTTGCTGCCAGCGCACTCAGAGAAGCTCTTCTCAGTGCCTTGTATCTCCTAGGCTAAGCAGCCTGTGTCTCAGAGTAAACCACGTGCCCCGAGAAAGCTCTGATTTGCAATCCAGCCTGTCTTTCGCTAACGAGGATTTTTTCCTGGTACATCAGATTTCAAGCTAATACAATCCAGCTCCAAGTCTCTGACCTCATACCAAGTTTTTACATGTTTGGACCACACAGTTTGATGGCAGACATGCTCTTCTGGAACCCTGAAAGACTTGAGCACTAAGAAAAAACACCCAGTACTAGATCCTTGCGCTGATTAAGAAATTCACTCCCACAAGAAAAGGGGAGCACAGGCCTTATGAACATCAGTCTCATCCTTTATCCCACTATTATCTTCCCCCTTCTCACCCCAATCCAGGCACAAACTACTAAGGTAGTAGTTTAACAGAGCAGACATGGTCAAAGGTAGAGCAAATCTCAGAGTTTTGTCTGAAAAGGACCATTCATACCATGATTATGTTTTCAAGGTTTCTTTGCACCTCTGATATCTAGGATGTGTTATTTTAAATAAACATTGAGATTCTAACTTTAGACCTTGACTTCAGAAACTGGGACCACCAGCTCAGACTTAACACAAACTGTGCCTGTAGGAGCTGTTTTAAAATGTAAATGAAATGGCACAAATATAAAACTGCATATTTTAAAAGACCTAATGCATCAAAAATACTATTCCCATTGCAATTTCCTTATTTGATAAAACACTCTAATCAAATATATGAAGAAGCAAAACATACCTTTTATTGCACCCACAATATTTTGATCTAGTCCTTTTCGGTTGTCATTGAGCCCTCTTTTCCTTTTGCCGTTGGGTAAAGAGTTAGCCAAAGTCTTGTCATCAAAAAATGCACAGACCAGCTTCCTAAACAGCAGGCTTCCTGAGCGAGTGTAGTTTGATAATATAGAGTCCAGCTGAGATTTGGGCATGAAGACATCAAAGCCTTCCGCAAGTTGCACTTCTGGCTACCAAAAGAACACATATGTTTTAATTAAAATAGCATTCTAATGTGTTATTTTACTTCAATCATGCATCTGGTGAGACTTTACAATCACTTAAACAATCAAACCATGAATCCTTTTCCAGCTATTGACTATCACAGCAGCCTAATTCATTGAAATCAAAACCCATCAGTGAATAAGCACCTTAAAAGGCAAATCAAATAATCACACTCATGTCTACCCTCTGTAATAGTTAAGAATCACTGACATTATTTCTAGGTGTAGAGCTAACAAAGAGGACAGAGAAGAAATACCTTTTAATACTGGATAATAATTACAGGCTAGTGGAACAGCATTCATCCCAGAGCAATATTCATACAATGCTTGGGGACATTTATCTAACCGTTTTATGGACTTGCTTCACTGCCAAATGAGCTAAATGGGCCTGTTTTGGGGCAGCCAGGCACTTCCAGGCAGGCTGCTGGCATGGATACCAGCACCTTCCATGTATTTTCCCAGGAGGGCCACACTTGCCCTAGGGATGCATGGGAACACACAGGACAAGAGCTGGACTGTCGCTATGACCAGTGTCTGCTGCACAGTCTCATCTCCCTCCTTCCACATCCCCTCCAAATGCACCTTGAGAACATGTTATATAAACTGTTTATTTTAGCACAAAACCCCTCAGTGTAAATCACAGAGATTTATGTTACTGCCTGTAAACAAGGTGGAAGGGAAGGAGAGGAGAAAATCATCTTGAATTTCACTAGATCATCTCAAGTACATTGCAGGCCAAAGCAAAGGCCTTCAAGTAACTCCCTTTACTGTTTTTTTTTTTTTTTGCTGCCCCTGTCTGTGCATATCAGAAAATACATGAGCAATATTTATAGCAGTTTCTTGTACAATGTCTCCTCCACATAATGCTTGCACGAGGTGCCTGTACAAAATAATTATATATTTAGAATGAAGATGCATTATGAAAAGAGTGTAATTTTTCAGAATATTATCTGGAAGAAGGCAACAGAAAAAGAAAAGAACAGTGGTCACGATATAAGAAGATAGGGAAAAAAATTATTGAAAATAAGTCTGCAGTGTTATTTTAAGTAAAAAAAATATATCCACCAGTGATTTTTGAATGTCTTTACAGAAAAAGAACAAAGGCCATGGCACATCAAATCACCTGCAAACTCCTTGAGTTGGGATAGAAAGTTGGGCTGCCAATCTTGGTGGGATTTGGCTCTGCAACTCCTTCCCCAAGAATTTTCTAAGCAACACTGGGAGAGCTACAGCAAGCAGAATACTTTCAAAGCACTTCCTACCTCTGTGTTTGCACATGCATTGTGCCGTACATATATACGAAGCTGAAGATTACAGTGCTTTGAAAAGCCAGGATGAATCTTGAAACATACAGAAAAGCATGCAAGATTTTCAGCTGGGGCTTGATGAAGATTTATTTTTATTTTAAACCTTGAGATCTCCAAAATGCCAAATCAGCAAGAAAGTCAGATTCTTTTGGACAATCTTCTGATGTAGGTGGGTTTTAATATGCTGCTTCTATCTGGTGGTGGAAGAGTTTTTCAAGTGGAAATAAATGTGGGCTAAGTTGACAATTTGGGAAAAATCTTACTTCATGTTACCCAGAAAACCCAACAAGGCCCTTAAGGTGAGGAGGGTTCCCTATGCTGGTCCTACCTCACCATCTAGCATGACCTCAGCGATACAAGCAGTGGAGCACAGACAAGCTATTCTCATTTATATGTTTTTAAAATACACCTGAAACCTCATCTGTGCATCCGCAGAGCAGCCAATCTTACTGTAGTTGCTCCTTTTTTCTTTTTAATAACCGAAACAATTTGTGTATCAAGGAAATAATTTGAAGGCAAAACACTGATTTCTTCTTGCTTTCCTTTAGTGGCAAATTACTCTTCAATCAAAGACAATCAGTACCTAATTGAGCTTTATGATCACTTTGAATGTGATTTATCCAAAGGAAAGGCATTTGTTAGGAGATAATAATCATGGTATAAAGAACTGGGGGGTAAACCGTTCGTGTATAGTGATACAAGTAAGACCTGAATGCCAAAAGCTTTGGCTGTGCAGGCAGCAAATTAGATTTAACCTCAGACATTTCAGGATGTTGTACTGATTAGAAATGCAGAGCCTTTACCAGTTTACAAAAAAAAAAAAAAAAATGTTATTACAGTAGAACAAATACAAGAAAGTTTACCTAAAAGCTTGTTCCATTTAAAAAACAGGTTATTTGATTCTCCATAAACCGTGTTTTTACTTCTCAACAAGTCCAAGCTAATTCCACTAGTTCAGTGAATTGGCCTTGCTTTTATATAAATGAAATGGTGATCAACTTAAAGTGGAAGAAAAGTGAAGAAAATACCAGTGGCAGCAGTAGTGCTGGCATGAGAGTGACACACAACTCACACTATTCAAAAAGGAAACATTCATTTCTGGTGTCATGTAAAATGTCTTTCTTTAGGCACTTGGACACACTGGGCATGAGCAAACTATAGATGCTTATGAATAAACAGAAAAAGATAAGACCGCCATTCACTCCGAAGGAAATTACTCTATTTAGCCTTGTCAAAATGCTTAAGGTCATATTTTGTTTTCACTACCAGATTTATCTATTTTCTGCATCTTTTTTTTTATCTTTGGACCCTAACTGTAAATATATTCAACCAACTACTGTGACAAATAAGTCAAAGCACGAAGGGCAGGTAAGAATCTGATTTAGGAGCCATGAGGTTTTTTGGGGGTGTTGCTTTTATTTTAAATGCAATTCACATGTCCAAAAATTATGTCCAGAGATGGAACACATCCACAAAAGCAAAATAAACTCATTGCAAGCATAAAACTATCCTCAAAACTACGTCTCAAGCTACAAATAATGCCACAAACAAAGAAAAAATGTAAGTATAAACTACATTTTGGAAATTAATTATGAAGCCCTCTCCAAAACATTCCCTTGAACACTACTAACCATAATAGTGCAAGAGGAGAACCTCAGAAAAACTGATAACTTTGTACCACTGCACAGGCACTAAGGCAAGACACTGCAATCTAATTAGTGGCGTGGCTTGCATCTATATAACTGAATTAACATGACTGCTCTTTTTTATTATTAGTTCCCACTTCCAGAAAGGTACAACATCATTTGCAGCATTGTTTTCATTTCCATTAATTGATACAGAATTTAATTATGTGGGTGTTTTTATTTTTATTTCTTTTTTGTTTTTAACCTCACAGTACTTAGGAAAGAAAACCTCTACCTTATTAAATTAAAAATATATTAGAGAAATTGATGATCAGTTTACTCATCAGTGAATTCTTTAGAAGACACTATTTGGTCATTATATAAAGCCAATCAGCCACCAGTTATGGGAAAATTCTATCAACCTATTCATGTCCTATGAATGAAAAAAAAACGCTTAGTGCATTTTTACAAGTGGCAAGTACCATTTTAAGGGCAGGAAATTTTAGTCACACTGATGTCATTGACAGTGTCAAGGCCTGTATGTGGCAACCGCAGCAGTGGACGAGAATGACCCAGTTCGACTTTGCTGCAGAGTTTGTGGATGTGAAGAGTCCCGTGAAGCCCGCGGGATGAGTTAGGCATAAAATGAAGCACATAAATGCATTTTGGCAGGATAAAGGTACGTGTGTGGACTACATGCATTAATCAGCAAATGACAGGGCTGTGAATCGTTCGTACACGCAACACTTTCCACAGCTCCGATCTCACGGTGGCTCTTGGCAACAAGACAGATGAAGAGCTACAAGTTTCCACTGCAAGCTCAAGCAACAGGGAGCCTTGAATTCAAGACAACTACGAGCTCTAGAAAGTGGAAAAAAACAACTCTGTAATCAGCTCTCCCCAGGTCTCTCTCTGCTACCTCCGTCCAAATCCACCCAACTTTTGCTGGCTTATTTTAACGAGAAGAGGGAACATGCTGCAAATTGACACGAGTGCTAATCCTCCTGAATTAATCAGTGTTTTAAAAACCTGTCAGGCCATGTATCAAAATATTAACTTACATCTGATGAAGCTGATTCAAGGATAATTCCAAATCCTGAAACAGGGGTCTCTAATTTCAGAGAGGGCTCTACTGCTTGCAGACTTGACCGTTCAGAGTTTGCCAAAAGCTTCTTTTCACTCTCGGCAGTGCTGGGTTTCTTGTTCATGGGAATCGGTTCAACAACTTTGAGAGGCAGTTTTTTCTTTTTATTTCTCTTTCTTGATATTGTCGACTTTTGCGCACAGATCAGAGGAATAGGGGGTTGCTGTCTGTTTTGAGTCCCAACTGAATGAAAGAAAAGGAACGAAGTAAATTTACAGACAAAAAGACGCATGCACAACCCCACAGACGCACCATTAAACTGCTGACACGCTGAACTCATCTTCTGGATAAATGATACCATTTTCCGTGCTGTTTGTGCATGTGAAACAGCTACATTTTATCACCTTTGCATAATTTTCCAATCTGTACAATGGGGATAATGACACTGAGCTCCACTATGAGGTGTTTTAAGGGGTAGGATGGATAGTTTTTTAGGAAAATTAGGAGTACGTGGCTCTTTTGCCTAGTGACCACAAGACGGTTGCTGACATGAAGGACTTAAGCAATGATTAATTTGAATATCTTCCTGAATGCCTGAGAATCTCACCATCTTTGAGCATCCTTTACTGATAAAACAACACAAGTGCTAATCCAATTACAGTTATTCTCTGAATGTAGTCACCAAATTAACTAGCTCTGCAAGAACATTTTAAATACCATTATGGCAGAATGAGCAAAAATACTCAACAGTTTAATGTCCATGAAAAAAGTAACCCAAACTTATATCAGTTTTGTTTGCACAGTGAAACTGAGAGATCTTATTTTATATTCATATTAATATTTTGCATTCTTCAGGACCCAAAAGCATTTGTACAAATTAAGGCACCTGCTTCTATGTTAACAAGTCCTCAAGCAGAATCCTATGCAAATCCTATGCATTCTATACTATCTGTATGTGCAGATCAGTTGACAAGATCAAGGTCAAACGAAAAAGAAATCCAAAGCGCTAAATATCTTTGCCTTGTCATGTGCAATTCAAAGACATTCAAGCTATGAATGAACTATAAATGGTCCTCATGTACAAGGCTCTGGAAAAAAACAAAACTCTATGATGCTGTTTATTAAAAGATTTCTGGGGTATTTCGTATCTGGCGTGGATTTTAAATGCTGTAATTTGGACTTTGGCGTTCAGACAGAAGGGTGCCTGAATACCAAAATAAATTATTGCATTTTTACTGGCGTGTTTGTATTCTAGATTCTTTAGCAACAAAAACATCAAACTTTTTTTTCTTTGTAAAATCTGCTTTTTTCAAGCATACCAGAAAATATGAACCATTCTCAGGCCTATTTCATCAAGAGACTCATTAATTAACAAGGCATACTGTAGACCCATAATAAAAAAGAAATGTTCCTGCTATTGGGGAGCCAGGTCCTCCGACATAACCCCCAGTCCTACATCTCTTATCTCTGGTATCTCTCATGCACAAGGCATTTTTAATCACGAACGTAATTTAAATGACATCGGTGCAATTGCGTAAAGAATTCCTTGCCCAGACAAGGACTGTTACACTGTGCCTTCGCGCACTTCTTTGTGAACCAGTGACTTTTAGAATGCATTTGTTACTTGCATTACATTACAAAACCTGCCTGATCTTTCCCTTCGCTCACCCACGCGCTACACGCTGTGGATACAAGGAGCTTAGTCACCCCTCGCTCCACCCTGAGTTCATGTCATTCCTCAACACTCCCTTTTCTTACAGAGGTCATCCAGTGACTCCAGGAGAAAATCCTCCACGGCCCCACTGCCCCAGTCACCATGGATGGGGAACTCAGTCTACTGCCAACATCTGTGTCTCCACTCCCCGTCTGCATTAACACTATGTGTTGTTTGAGTGAAGCACAGCGGCTGCAGCTTCGTGGCAGCCTACAGGACCTACCTAACTGCCGGCTGCCAAGGTCTCATCATCCTGCTGGTTCTAGTGCTCTTCTGGCTTTGCACTTTCCTGTTTCAGCTCCTAACCTAGCGGAAAACTCTCCCCGTTAGTTCTCCCAAACAACGCACAGGTATCTGCTACTTCAGCCAGTAGAAACAGCTTAACAGAGGGGCACGGGAAGCAGCCCCAAAACAGGCACAGGCCACAGCATGCAGCACCTAGCTTGGCTTAGGCCACCATGCAGCTGCAACCTGAAATGCCTTTAAATGAAAAGCAGTGTACAACAGCTGTAAGGGGGTCTCCAAATTAGTTTTTCCTTCTAAGATTAGTGATCTGAGTAATAAGAAGCAAAATAGGATTTTGTACATCTGAATGAACACACCGAGAAAACAGGAACTAGAGGTGGTTATGGCATATTAACCTGCCCACACAACTCTCCATTATTAGAGTACTTAACTGTATTATAGCCTTTTATTGAATTTAGCCTTAAAAGACTCTTACAAGTTAACATCCCATGCTGCTGATGAGCAGCTGTGGCCCAGAGGATTAAAAATTACATTTCCAGAAGCCTGTGAAAATTTGAGGGACATGTCAGGAAAGCAGACAACAACCAAGGTCCTCCTGAGTCTCCAGACAGGGTTATAGCTTATCTGACCAGCCTTCCTTAATGCTATTCATGGATATGTATGTGTGGGATGATCATTGTACCTGCTTGAATCTGCATCAACTTTCTCATGGTCTTGAGCTCTTGAAGAATAGCCTGTAGAGTTGACTGACAATTGCATGTACAGCAGTTTGGTCCAATTGATGAATTCATCATTGGAATTTCTCCTGAAAAAGGTGAGAGGAATGAAATGGGGGCCAAATATATAACCCCCACAAAAGCACACAAAACAAACAGGCCATCACAAACCTGAACCTGTCATCAACACACACAATCATGAAATTAGATCCAAAGCTAGAAAGCAAGTAATTTTCAACATCTTCCCAGGCAGTTTTATCCAACTATGAGTAAATGCAATTATATACACTGGGTGATGCAATGTTCCATGGGCTGCAGAAGAGTGCACAGAGTGTGAATACAACCCACTCTGTGCAGAGGGGCTCACTATTGTGAGGCCACCTCATCTAGAATACCAACAGCACCAAGCCTCATTATAAACACGGTCACTTTATCATGCCCTCGAAAGCCCATCTCCTCGAAGAGCATTGCAGAGAAGGAAGCGCAGTCTGCGCAATAAAGGTTTATACTGAACAGTAAACGAGGGGGGCCAAGAATTTTCAAACTGCTTGAATGCTACATGTGACTCTCTACCATGTGAAAAATTGAGAAAGAAAGTAAAATCTTCTATTTAGAGTATGAGAAAAAAAAGAAGAAGAAAAAACAGAGTGGAGAAGAGTCACCAGAAGGAAAGCTTTCAAATCTTTTCTTCTGTTTGCTCATGTGGGATTGTTTTCTATGGCAAGCTTTATAAACCTGTGACCTACCAGAAGGGTTTTCTATAGCTTCTTTTTGAAGACTGGCACGGTATTTAACAGATTTTTCTTTTCTAGTAACTCATACTGCTATTTAACTGAACTTACATACCTTCATTTCTTTCCCCTTGCAATGCTTTTGTTATGGCCTTGCTTTCCAGAAGCTTTACATTGAAGACCTTAAAAAAGGATAGCCTGTAACAGGGCAGAGATTTTATGGTTTGCCTCAAAAGCTGTGTCTTGTACTTTAATTTAAGATAAGCGGACTCTTAGCTTTAATACTACAAATTATGGAATAAAAAAAACAACAAAAAAAAACACCTACTGGTATCTGCTTGAAGATGAGACCAGATGGGAAGTACCTCTTTTATTTTAAAATGTGCTTAGAGTCATTTGAATTGATTGCTTCCCTTGTTTTTCCCATGTGCTTTGCCACCCTCAGAAATCCTTTCCCAAGTGCTGGTTTTCCACCTCCTTTCACTCAGTCCTTCAGATCTTGGGCAGCATCTATCAGACTTGAGAAAACTGGTGGTCGTTCCCCCAAGAGCGAGTTACTTGTGAAACTAAACTATGCGTCATTTTAAAATTATTTAAGTCTCCTCATTATCAATCTCCTCCTCTTCTCCAATATTTAGATTGCCCTCACAACTGCAATTGCAAGTATTGGCATTTTAATATATCATCCTCGACATAAGCTATTAATATAAAAACACTAGTTGAAGGACCACTGCAGGAGGAGCTCTGCAAATCTAGCAAACTTGAACGGGAGAGACCCAATTCCAGGGGTCTGTCTTCTCTTCAGAAGTGACTTTTTTTAATTATAAAGCAATCTGGGAGAGATTAAAAACAAACAAAAAAGCAGGTTACTGAGCCAGTATGACTCTGTCTAGTTTGATCTCATCCTTCCTTTGTACATTGTCTATTCAGATTGGATTTTATCTTTGCTAAGAGTGGGTTAGCCCACTGTTAAAAGCAAATAGGAAAACATATACTGTCTTTAGCCTTGCAACAGATTAGTCAGAGTCTCTAAAACTTGGCTCTGATGACACCCTTTACTTTTGCATAAACTTAGACTTTTGAAATAGAGGTTCAAGGCTGCTTTCAAATTCAAGCAAACCAGCACAGGTCCCTGCCTTTTAGAAAGGCACGGACCAGAAACAGAATAGCTGTTTCTTACAAACACAGGAGCTCAGAAAATGTGGAGAGTTTTAACAGTAAGAAAAACACAGAGCAAGAAAACCCTAAACATCCCTTTCTCTGGGCATCTCCGGAGCTTCCTCTCTTCTCTCTGCTGTTTCCAACTAATGAGCTCTGTAAGATGAGGCCTGTCCTCTCTGCTGCTCAGAATCCAACCTTTTAGCAGCCTTCTGCGAATAGTATCTGAAAGACTTCAGCAGGGCATAGGGCTGTTGACTTTTGTTTTCTTTTTAGCAGAGATTCTACACTGTGATGAATTACATGTAAAAATTTCTATCAGTAAATACCTGTCCATCTTTCCTGTTGCAATATAATGCATTGCTAATGAAACCTTGCAGGCACTCAAGCTCCTGATAGAAAAGCAAGGATCTATTTTCCCATTGAGGCATGGGGGATTTACATTATAATCCCCCATTAGCACTGATCGAAATTACCCGTGTAAATCTACCATAGGTACTGGAAATAGGAAAAGAGACCACCAATATTTCAAATCAAAGCAGGGTTCTACTGACTTCATACATATTCATGGGGCTTTTTTATTTTACTTCTATCCTCCCTCTTCTGATCAGTTGCTGTGATGTAAGAAGCATCACATAGAGTGTTTTCAGTCATTGTTCCAAGCACTATCTTTATCATTTTTAGAGGACAAAAAGCAACCCTTTTCCACTTGTTATAAATCAATTTTTAATTTTAAAAAGAGAACAGACTTATTTTTATGAAGGACTCTTTAAAGAGCCATCTCCCTCCTTTTGGAAGCTAGCCAGCATGCCAATTTGATAGAGGCTGGCCTGATTGAGAGAAGAAGACACAAATGTATTAGTTGCTTCCCCTATGTGAGCACTAAGCAGCCCAGGACAGTGGTCCTTGCAGATGGACCTGCTGGGGATAAAATGCACCTGGTGTAACATTGGTGCAAGTCTGCATTAGAAGAGCGTGGAAATACAAGGCACCGAGAGTAGCCCTGGCACGACCAAAAAGCCCTCTGGCTGCTGCATCCCTGCCACATTTGCTATAGAACACAAGCAATAAAATGAAAATATTTTAGACCCATCTTCTACGAGTTTGTTGACCAACGACCTAGTTCCAAACTCCAGGCAAGGCTGGTGATCACTGTAGCCCCAACAGTTTCCCACTGAGATCAGTGGGTCACAGACATCTACCTAACATCCCGACCTGTAAAGCTGCTGTTTTGAATTCAATTTGGGCTAAATCACTGCACTTCCCAAATATGTTTTTACTCTTGCTCCTGTTGCAGAAGTGTCTTTTCTGCCCCTGTTCCTCCTTCTCTTTCCTAGGCTATTCTTGTCAATACCTTTTTCTCCACTACCTGCTACACCAGCTTCTATTGCGGAAAAGACAGATCTTCCCCTTGCTGCAGCCTTTCCCTGAGGCACCCTGTGGCTACACCAGGCAGATACCCCTCCATCCCCTTCGAACTGAGTCGTTCAGCCAGGCAGCTACACAAGTCTGCCAGACCCCTGCTTCCTATATAAGGTCTGTACAATGGACAGGAACAGTTTCCAGGCAGGGACCACGGGCTACAGGTGCCTGGACATCTCTCCAGGGATGACACATGACGTAAACCTATTACTCTGGGCTATCAGGGCTGCCTAAATAGTTTTGCTCCTGTCAGTTTGAATGCTGTTGTGAGTTGAGTACCAAGGATTAGGATCTTCTTAACATGCAGTTCAGCATTATCAGATTTTAAGGATCTTGTCCTCCATAGGGCACCTCAAACCCTGAGTTGGGCACTAATGCGCTCAACACAAAGGTACATTTTGCTACCCGAGGGCTGTAAGCTGGGCGAGAAGGGACTTAGGAGCTTGCTCGCAGCCCAGAAGTGCATCAGAAACTCCCATTCGCCCAAGCAGCCATGGTCCAGCAGGAGGCAGGTCTTGCTGAGGGCAGCCCCCTGCACTCTTGCTCTCCAAGAGTTACACACGTCGTCTTTTCAAGCATGGCCAGAGGAAAGGGCCCACACCCTGCTTTATGCAACAGCCTGCAGATCACATTCCTTTCTGCAGCACAGCAGCTGCGGGGAGGCGGGGAAGGCGCCTCCACCCAGGCTCACCCTGCTGCACTTCCCCCAGACGCGGGAGAGCTGGGCACCGCTCCTGCCCCGCTGAGTGGGCCGCTCAACCCAATCCGCTAACCCAAGGGGTATCTGCCAGCTCAGACCAACTCTTGCTCCTTGTATGAGCAAGCAGGTGACACTTTCCTGCGTAGGGGGGGCCCGGTTGTGTCACCAGGTTTTGGCCCCTATGGGGATATAGGTGCCGCTCCACCTACCTCCGGGATCCGGGAACAGGACTCCTAAGCTGGGCAGGCTCGGGCATTTATGTGCATGCAGAGAACTGTCCCTGTAGGTGCCTGGGAATGCTCAGGCCAAGGAGGGAGATGTGCAGCGAATTTCAGGCCCTTCCACATCCAGAAGATTGCCAAGGTGGGAATTTGAGAACGCAATTCATTTTTTTTTTTAACCATGATGCTAAAACTTTAATAATGCTAAATCCACCCAAGTGCCTTCCTCTGTCCTCTAGATCTGCTTCTAAATTACTGCATATCTTTAAAAAGCTCAACTATTTTTGGTATTGTTAAAATGAATAAAACTAGCATAGCTATGAAATGAGTTACTTCAACATCTTTCTCTAGGTCACCCAGTACATCCGTGTGAATCATTGCCTATACTGGGAAACAGTCAATCCTGTGAAAATGATGACTGTAAGCTTTTTAGTGCAGGGATTGTACTTCTTCCTGTATAGTACAGAGAATAATAATAGTTATATTTTTTCCAGCGTTTAAAAGCAGTAGGAATATGTGAGCTTTTGATAAAAATACACCGTAGACATCCCTACATAGAAAGTGTGAATACCTTTGGAGCCCTCTGGAAATTGACAATGTTTTCAGATGCCATCCCACAATTTGTGATTTTCAAGATGCTAGAATTCCTTTAATATAAAAAAAAATCTAACTTTAGAGTCAACCATCGGGGGAAGCACTTTTTGAATCAAATTTAGAATAGTAAGCAAAAACTTGAGCAGTAAAATTACCATTCTTTGGAGCTGAAAGTAAGAGAGAAAAGTACTTAAAGGGCATGTTATCACCTACTTTAGAGTAGAATTCCCCACTAGAACAAGATTGACCGTGCTCTTGTACATGTTAATCCTAGTTAGATTCCCTCACAGGTTTTCTCCAGTGATCTCATCAGAAGAAAAACCTTGGGGCAACACTTGGAGTCTGGACCTGAAGTTGGGAGTTATTGGTCTGACGCTGTTCCCTCAACGATGAGCAGAATCCTGCCCCACAAGTGGTGTCACAGCAGTATTAGGTTACTCATTGCAAAAAGAAGTGGTAGAAGTTGACATTTAATTAGCTGTGAATTTAATAACAATGGCAAAAGCAGTTTTAAGAAGTCCTATATAGAAATTAAGCCTGCATAACAGTATTGAGTAATTCTGTCCTCTCCTCAAGAATTCACTGAGGCAGATGGTAGCAGAATTCACTGTGCCACTTTCGCACCTGAAAATACAGCCTCTGAACTCTACCTGATTTCAGTGCAATGCTAAATAAACCATGGGAACAAAGGCAGAAATGCAGAACAGCACAAGGAAAAAAATACTATCTAATGCAGATCATACCATTGGATGCCGCGGTTCGTGTCTGATTTTGGAACGTTTTGGACCGAGTTCCATACTGCCCTGAAAAATGGCTAGCCTGGGGAGGCAATTCATTCCAAGCACCACTCTGTGAAGGATGAAGGCTTGTCTGGGACTCTGCAGGGGGGTGCAGGCGCTGGGCCCAGGCTACGTCTAATTCCTGGGGCTCCTCCTTCAGTTTTTCTCCTTCTTTGCCAACTCGCTGATAGATTCTTCCAGTGCTGTCATTCAGTAATCTTCTCATCCCTGTAATTTGTTTTTTAATTTCCCGGCTTTCATCTCCTAATGAAAACAGAGCCACAGTTATCACTGTAAATTAGCAAAAAACGGTAATGGGTAGAGATTAGTGATTTTAGATGCCAATAAATTTATATCTGTTGGAACAGGAAATAAATAAAGAAGAGAAAGAAAAGACATGGTTGACATGGTTAGCAGGTACTAGGCTATGCTTTAACACAGCAATGGTCGAGATCTCTCATGGTTAAAAGACCTGCTGAACTTGGCTTTCTTCATGCTATTTCTAATGCTTTGATGAGTAAGATTATTTTTCTCCAGAAAGAAATCATAACAGCGAGAGCAACTTCAAATAAAGGCTGATCCTATTCAGGCACTGACATCAGTGGATGTTTTTTAAGCAAAGCCTGAAGGATCAGATCCTTTATACATCAGCTTGCTATATACATAAGGATAGAAATTAAAATAAATAAATAAATAAACAAACTCCACACCACACACACATACACACACAGGGTAACACAGCATCTATTGATTCTAATGGAACAAGATCAGTTCCTTAGTCCGCAGAATTTAATAATACTGGATTACAGAGGAATAAATTAAAAAGCAGCTAATACATGTATAACTATATAGCCTAACTGCTGGATGTCTTGAAAGCACAGATTATGAAAGCAAAAAGAAAATATATACAAGAAAAATGCGACCGTTTCAAATAAATTCAGCACATTTATATAATAATGATTGCATATTTTAATACTCTTGGCACCACTTAAGTATTAATTTTATGTATGAAACTGCTGATTGCACAATGAATATATATGTTTTGGGCAGATAGTAGCTATTTTGCTCATTAAAGCATGCATTACATTTCACTACTCATAAAGAGGTGCTCATAACCACTTCTGCAATAAGAAGCTTCTGTTTTTTCTGTTAACAGAAAAACGAAACATCCTCAGCAAATGCAGTAACGAAGATCAAGACACTGATGAATCAACCTCCTTTTATAATACACTTAATACTTGGCATCCTCTAATGAATTTACATTCTCACTTTGCCAAATAAACCTGCATTTGGGGGAAGAACACGTGTGTAAAGGAAAGTTCAGAGAAGAAAGCATGATGGTACCTTGTTGAACCAGGGCAACCACCTGTTGGGTTTTCAAAAACATGCCTAACAGGAGGGTTTGCAAACAGCTTTATCAATCCCAGGACACAAAACAGTGCCACTTGCTCCGGCACACGCTCGGATAGCTGGCTGGAAACACCAAAAAAGCAGCAACAGCCGCTCAGCACCCACCACGGGCCGAGCGCAGTGTGCTGGGATGCCCACGGAGGCCCCGCGAGGATGCTTTTTGCTCCAGAAAAAGGGAGGCAAGGAGGCCTGGGCTCCCATCCGACCCGCATGCCAGTGGCCGGGCCAGCTCTGCTTCCCTTTGGGAACAGGCCAGCTGGCTGCGGCCCATCCCAACCCATTCCCGGCTCGCGGGAGAGCTTCCTGGCCCGAGGTCGGAAATACTTCTCAACCCGGGGCGACCGCCGTTTCCACTTTAGCAAACACACCCGGAGCAGTCCTTGGCGAGGAGGAGTTTTACGCCGTGTTTATTTTGCTCTTTTGCCTCAAGATTCCAGGGGGATGTGTGTGTGGAGGGGTGTTAACCAACAAACCACAGCCCCAGCCCTTCTCGCTTTAAAACGACCCTTTTCAGAGCTCCGAAAAGTGGAGTGTTTGCAATTCCCACCCTTGCTGGGAATCCAGGGCGCTCCAAATACCGCCAGGCTGCGGTTATGGAGATATCCAGACCCGAAACTTGCTGGCACAAAGAGTTTTCCTTTTTGCTCTCCATGGTAGCACCTGACAAGAAGGTTCTTGCCCTGTACCTGAGTTCCAAAACCTCCCATGGTACAAAAAAAAAAAAAATCCTCATCACAGCACTGAGGCGTGTGCTGGGCACTTGCAGTTTTATGTTCACAACTCCTATTCGCGCTAATAGCAAAATTATTATGAATATGAACCAGGTTTCCCGTTTGCCTCCCCCTATCAGGTTTCGAGGCTGCCTGCTACATTGCTGGTCAGGTGATGCTTTGCTTGAAAGATTGAATTTCCCTTCCTCAATTACATAAAATATTTAAGTTAACTGAGTTTACTCAACCTTGATGTTGGTCCCTTGTTGCTCCACACAGGGATTTTTCCCTATACTGGCAGGAGGGCACTATTTACAAACAGAAAATACTGATACATTACAACAGCTCCCAGGCTTGCAGTTGGGCCCCTAAAAGGGAATCTTCATGCCCAGGTACACCCATGGCACACCAGGGCAATTCCCTACAAAATGCGTCTTGTCTTGCATGGAAGGCTGGAGGCTGGACTCCAATTTTTGTGCAAGTTCATCCCCACCATGGGACTTTTCCATATTTTTGGAGGTCTTCAATCTGTACCAGCCTAGTTACAATCCCAGCCTTGCCTGACACCCAAGGACTGATGCTACATCATCTGCCTGAACCTACAGGCAGTCTGAAACCCTGACAGGTCGTCTCACTTTTTGCTCCTTACTTACTAATTTGGTTATAAGCTTTACAGCCCAACAACAACATTTTGCTTTTGGCTATTCTGCTCTTGCTCATTTTCACAGATAATAAGCAGGTAATTTAAAAGACTAAAAAAGGAAGAATATGGAGAAAAAGCAAAAGGCCTAGGCTGCCATGTCCTAAGGAAGTGCCATCCTCCTTTCCAAGTGCTCAACAGGATAATACGGCACTGAAAAAGATTATTACATAGAAATCTGAATCATACACCTCTGAATCACCCTCTGAAAAGTCTCCCGAGATAACTGCTGTGGACCAAGAGGAGCACTATTTGGAATATATATCCCACGTCACCTACCAGGATTCTGCATGCCATTTCCTCTTTTCTGGAATTTCACACCATACTTCAACCACTGGTCTGGAAGCCACTGGTTGAACATGTAGCAGATTCCTCGCTGCTCCCAGGAGGCGGGAATGTCTCCAACCAGCGAACTGCAGGGCAGATCTTGCTGTTCGGATTTCTGGGACCCCCTGGTTGTAATCCCTTTTAATAAACTTACTTGCAAAGTATTACTCAAAAAAAAGATAAGCTTGCCAAATTGCAGCCCTATTTAGAAGCTTTTGTGTGAGAATGATAAATAGTTAAAACAAAAAACAAAACACCACCAACAAAAAGCTATTTAAATTACTATTATAACTGATTCTGGGATGGTCTCTCACATAGAATCTAATCTTTCACAAGGCCTGACTGAAATTTAGTACAACAGCAAAAGGCAAAACAAGCCCTCACAAATACTACACTGAATACACAGAGAAAGTAAATATTTCAGAATGAATTTAAACTCTTTCCTTACTGCAAGCACGTTCACATGATCATAACTTACTGCTTCGAAAGGTTTTAAAGTGTTAACAATTAGAAATTCAAAAACCAAAAGCTAAAAAGAATTAGCCTCCAGGTGCTCAGCATGAAAAGTAAAACAACTGCATCAGTGACTCTGGTTAATAAAACATCATTGATAATTCAGTAATTCAAATCTTAGCTCCTTGATGAATCGACATCTTTTACTATCACGCTTATTAAACTTAATGTAAATATGGCACCCTGCCTACAAACTATGTACTTTCCCAAGTAATGTAATTGTCAAAACATTACCAAAACGCTACAAAGAACTCTACAATTATCTACATCCACACGTGCATGCTAAAAATATAACTATTGCAGGAAGAAATGTGACAATCAAATATGTAATTAAGACATATATTGGGCAGTGTATATATGAATGAAGTATGGTTGGCTATGAGACAATCATATTTGATATTTTCTTTGTTTGGTTTGTGTAAATAAATTACTTTAGTGTTATCTTGGCCTCGGACTTAATTTTAATATTTCTGAGAAACAGGTCTCTTACAACCTTAAGCATTCTATGATTCTATGATTTTGGATAACATACATCAGTAGCTGATTTCTTTTAATTAATTAGTGTCTCATTCTGTGTTCTCTTGTACCTGTTTAGATAGACCTTCTAAGACAACTTTTCCTTTCTTGGCTACACAAATAAGCTGCCGCTTCCCTCAAGCTGCCTCCTGAAGGAACTTTGTATTGCACAGATTTCCATCCTTGTGTCACCCTGGGCTGAAGCTGGTGAGCCAGTTGAGGAGTTATCAAGAGGGTGGGAATCATGACAACAGACAGCTCGACAAACACACGGGACACACGTGATGTGACAAGAGCAGCCCGTCCCGTAATGAAACAAGGTTTGGGAAAGGAGAAAAAGCAAATGCAAACAGTTTGAGAAGCAGTGTCAGAGCATGCAGGTTATATCATCAAAGGTATTAAATGTTGCTCCACTGAAAACTGCCCTTCCTGGGACAGGGCCAGCAAAATTCAGCTGCTGTGTTTGAGGAGTTTGCAAGGACTCTCCTGTTTTTGCCTCTTTCTTCTACTGGATGGTGGTCTGAAACAGGAGACACATGGAATCACAGGATGGCTGAGGTTGGAAGGGACCTCTGGAGATCATCCAATCCAGCCCCTGCTCCAGCAGGGACACCCAGAGCACGGGGCACAGGGTGGCATCCAGGCGGGTTGGGAAGATCTCCAGAGAAGGAGACTCCACAGCCTCTCTGGGCAGCCTGTGCCAGGGCTCTGGCACCCTCACAGCAAAGAAGTTCTTCCTCACATGGAGATGGAACTGCCTGGGGTTCAACTTGTACCCATTACCCCTTGTCCTGTCATTGGCCACCACTGAGAAGAGTTTGGCCCCATCCTCCCCACATTCTCCCCTCAGGTACTTGAACATGTTGATCAGATCTCCTCTCAGTCTTCTCGAGGCTAAACAGGCCCAGCTCACTTAGTCTTTCCTCATACGATAGATGTTCCTGTCCCTTAATCATCTTGGTCGCTCTCCGCTGGACCCTCTCTGGAAGCTCCACGTCCCTCTTGTCCTGGGGAGCCCAGAGCTGCCCCCAATACTCCAGGTGCGGCCTCCCCAGAGCTGAGCAGAGGGGCAGGATCCCCTCCCTGGCCCTGCTGGCAACGCTCCTCCTGCTGCAGCCAGGAGCCCATTGGCCTTCTTGGCCACGAGGGCACATTGCTGCCTCCTGGGTCACTTGTTGTCAGCCAGGACTCCCAGATCCCTCTCCACGGAGCTGTAACACATGAGTTTCTCTGCCAGATTGGAGGTTTCCTTGATCACACTGCAAGCTGCAGTGAGTGCTCAACAGCCAACTTGAACTGGACATCTGTGAAGCTGAATGGATAGGATGAGCACACGGTTCTCAAATAAGAGATCTCTGCTCTTTGCTGGTCTCTGTCGAACGAGTAACACAGGCAATACCACATGCTTGGCGAATCAAAACCTTAAATCCCAAGTCAAGAGGGAGGGCAGTGACCACGGACTACGTCAGAGGGTCCCACAGCAGGAGCTACAACCCACAGAATTTCACTCCCCAAGCAGACCATCAGGGTACTTAATCTGCCTTACTTGAAACATCTTAGCAGTGCTCTAAAATGCCATTTAAAAGCATGTGCCTTCATGACACTGCACTAAGCATGAGAGATCCTGCCTTGACTTACGCTGTACCACCCTTAAATTACATCTCCTCATCATGACTCCAAAATCAAAGCAGGAAAATACATGGGTCAGTTGATACCAGTGCCTACTACAAGACCTTAATAACCAACTTAATAACCATCACAGACATTGATATAAGCAGAGCTATTTGCCGAATCAAAACCAGGATCGCACCCTTATATGTCTCAGAATTTGGACTTTCGTGTCACTAGAAGCACAATCAGACCATGGGTCAGCCCAGTCACCACTGCAATAAACAACTTCTCCCAAGAGCTCAGTGGAACAGGGTCAAACACATAACACATCAGATCTAGCAGCCTTAAGCCACCCACTTCTAAGCCACAACCAGCAACAACTAAATCACTCAGGAAACTGCAAGTGAACAACTGTTCAATAAATACAGTCATGGCATCATAAAAAAAAATGCAATAACTTCCCCCTCTTCTTTGACATATTCTAGGCAAAAATTAACAGCAGCCCTCTTCAGCCCCAAAGGGAAACATTTTACAAAGTTGGATCATCAGGTAACACACATTTTTTTTTTAAAAAGGCAATCTTAATTATAGAAGTTATTGCAACAATCATTCTTGGGATATAATTCTATTAAAAGTAACAAGTAACTTCACAGACTTATGTTAAGTCAACTTTTTCCTCTATGAATAAATTGTGAAGGATATTATGCCTGGGACAGAATAAATTCTTGGAATTACTGAGTAACTTATGCATCATTCCCCTGTTCCAAGAACACATTACTTATTTTACCATGACATAGTAAAGTTATTAATCTGCTGCCTTCCATTTCAACAATGTGAAATGCCGTAAAATGCACAGCCACCTGCATTACAGCACATTTCAGTTCCGCTTTATATCAGTCATAAACATCTCTGTTTTGGACATCTCTTCAAAACAAATGCTCCAAGCATACTGCGCGTAGCAGTCGATTTTATGAAACTATAAAAGTTCTTCACTGTTAATTACACAGACAAATGTCTCATCACACATTTGGTTACCAGGATAATATAATTAGTTTTTTACATTAACCTTTCAAATATAGAGTCTGAATTTCAAGTTGAAAGCACTGTAAAAACACCCAGTCTAGAGGTATATTTTATTTCCGCCTTTTTGTGGTGATAATAAAAAATATTAAAACTGGGAAAAACAACGTGGTATATGCAAAAAATATTTTATATAGACAAGATGCCTTTAACTAATGTTGTCCGTAGGCCACAGTGGTGTAGTCCCCTCATGCGCTTAAATTCCTAAATCTGGGCTAAAACTTGTGGCTGATAAATGGTAAAAGCTGAAGAAATTTCTTTCTTAAATCTTGTCAATATTCGAGGTTTAAGCACTTGACTCCAGGCTGCGATTCATTCACCTCAGATTTTGCCAAGTCTGTGCTCAGTGTATCCTCTGTGCAGAAAGACTGAATTCCTATTTAGCCTCTTATCAAAGTAAAGGTTGGAAAACAGGGCAGGTCACCATGTCTACTATCCCACAAACTCAACTACTGGATTAGAAAGTCAAACTTCCTAAGCTTGCCAACCTCCATGTAGAGAGTAGTTGAGCTTTATACCCTTACAACTAACAAAAGTCACTTCAGTACCTCATTTCTCTAACTGCAATGGAGTTTCTTCTACTTGCCAGTCTGCAGTCATTAAAGGCCATATTTTGTCCTTTTATACTGGTGTCAAAAACTGTTCTCTGGGTTCAACAGGTCTTCTTTCCTGACATTTGACCCTTAATTTCTTCACACGTTAAACAAGCTGGACACTTCTGACTTACTTGCTTTTCCTAGAGTCTCCTCTCTTCACTGCATCTCCTGCAATCAAGTTCATCATTCTTGACTGTGTAACCAATCAGACGCATATTATATTCCAGATACAGCTCTCAGGACTGAAGTTCTAGACTTCAGTATGGAATCACAGAATAGCCGGGTTTGGAAGGGACCTCCAGAGATCACCTGGTCCAATCTGCCTGCTCAAGCAGGGTCAGAGCACATCGCCCAAGAAGAGTCGGCTTTTGAAAATCTTCAAGAATAGAGACTCCACAACCTCTCTGACCAACCTGTTCCAATGTTCAAATGCCCTCATGGTGAAAAAGTGTTTTCTTCTGTTTTCTGAACAGACTCATCTCTCATCCTCTATTCCCAAGAGAAGCTCCAGTCCCTTCATCATCGTTATGGCCCTTAGTTTAACCATCTTTACAGCCCTTGACTATCCTTGCTCCGTTGTCCTTGTTTCTCTCGTCCTGGGGAGGCCAGCACTGGACCCAGCACTCTTGATGCAGCTTCACTAAGGCTGAGTAGAGGGGAGTGACCGTCTCCCTTCACCTGCTGGCATCTGCCTAATGCAGCCCTGGATACCGCTGGCCTTCTTGGCTGCAAGGGCACAATGCTGTGAATGTTCAAATTTGTGTCTACCAGGACCCCTCGCTCTTTCTTTGCAAAACTGCTCCCCAGTTGGCCAGCCCTCAGCACGTTCTGCTACATGAGGTATGTCCTCCCTGGGTGCAGGACTTGCCATTCCCTCGGCTGAACTTCAAGAGGTTCTTCTTGGTCCCTTTCTCCAGCCTCTTCAGGAACAGCAGTGCAATCATCTGTTTTACCCACTCCTCCCGATTTTGCATCATCTGCAAACTTGTTGAGGGTGCACAAGGCCCCATCATTCATGACATTAATGAAGAGGTTAAAGTTACCGGGCTCATTATTGACCTGTGGGGTACAACACCAGTAACTAGACCCCAGCTGCACAGTGCTCTGATCCCAGCAGTTCTCCATTCACCTCTCTGTCCACTCACCTAGTCTGCACTTCAACTACTTGCCTCTGAGGATATTACGGAAGACAGTGCCAAAAGCCTAAGCAAAGTTAGGATAAACAGTATTCACTGCTCTCCACTTATCCACCAAGTCTATTTTAGTTGCTTCATCACCTACCCATGGATTGAGGTGAGGCTGACAGGCCTGTAGTTCCCCAGATCTACCCTCTTGCTCTTCCTGAAGACAGAAGTGACATTTGCTTTCTTGATACCTGATAAGGAAATCCCTTGATGGGACTCATTTTATTAAATTCAGGCTAACTTCTGCTATAGTTGGACTTTAGGCACCTAAATATCACAGAACAGTCAATCACAATCCAAAGCCAGGATCCAGCCACTCAAAAAGACACACACACACACACAAAGCCAAAACCAAACCAACAAAACCCAAAACAACTAAACCAAAGAGAAATCAACTGGTCTGACCCATGTCACAGACATCAAAGCACAGACTCCTGCACATTCTTAGGAGCATCCAGGCTTAAAAAGCTAATGCCTACCTCCTGCCAAAGCCTCCTCATCATTTATAGTTGGAAGAGAAAGCACTCAAATGCAGACTATGCCAAAAATGCTCCAGAACACAGAATTCAAACAGAAAGCACATCAAACACTTTTGCTTCTCAAAGGAAAAAATGGGTGTAGGGAAGAACTATTTGCTCAAAAACGTAATGATGAGAGCCTGAGCAGCAAACTTAATGCATCTCTCACTCTGCTTAAATATTTCAAATAGCGTAAAACATTTTCCTTTTCCATTTGCTGCTCACCTCTAAAAGACGACAGAGCAAAAAAGCTTAAAACTCCTACAAGGAGTCCTCAAGTAAAGGCAGACAATCCAAATCCCTTGAGCAATCCAAAGTTCTCTCCACAAAAGCACTTTCTTTCTTAAACGCCTGAGCAGGGTGACCAAGGACTCGTTTTACACCAAGAATCTTTATAGCAGGACAAAACGAGGCTTGTATTTCTCTGGAACTTGCCTCCTGTCCCTTTGCGAAAGGGTTCAGCACTCAGATGAGGCCCTAGATGTGACAGGAGTGGAGCTGGAAGCAGGAAAGGAAGGAGCCATCTACAGCAGAGAGTTACAGAGGACAACGAGCACACGGACAGGAAAGATAAAGGTTCACTGATAACCAGTCCTATCATACTGCAATATATACCATACTGCAGCCTATATAGTACTTCTCTGTTTTCTTTACACATTTTTAACTGTTGATTTAATTTAATTTTGCCATAGCAGGATTAGCAGGCAGGCTACGGAGGTGAAAGGACATTACATTAAGACAGCACATTAATCCTCTATCCCACCCAAGGCAGAAGCAAAAACCAAACAAATAGCAGCTTCCTGGAAATTGAATTTCTGTTATCCAGATGTCAAAGATGTAATACCCCAATTACACAAACTACTGCCAGTGAAGCATGCCAGCAAATATGCAATGTAAATGGGGTGAGCACAGAGCTGCAAAACTGCACAGTCAGCATCTGGCTCTCTGAGCGAGTGATAATTAGCACTGTGTGGAGACACTAATAAACATTTATGCCTGAAATTACAACTTTTAGCAGTGTTAATAAAGGATATATTGGCAATTCGCAGAATAAAAGGCTCTTGAAAAGAATGTCATATTAAACAATGGCAGGCACTTCCTGTGCTTGCACAGAGATTTTTTCCCCTCTCTAATTGCAAATGGCCACGCTATGTTGCTCGGGAATTAATCAACACAAGAACATACCTAAAAAAAACTGTTGTGTTTCTTTGGTCTCCCCATTAACATCATTGCTGTAGTCGGAGATCTTATATATCTCATGATGGTAATCTGGAATGAAAAACGATTAAAAAAAATTAGAACTCAAGTGATCTGGAAAAAATGAACACGAACACATTGCTACAGTTTTACTACATAATTTATCAATATATCTGCAGTTTATTTCACGTACATCAAATTAACCACAGGAAATGTGCTCTGTATCAGCACCTCCTAAAAAAACTTTGCTCACACTGGAGAGACTTCGCTGAAATATTTCACAGATTTTAGGGAATAGCAGCTATGCCTGCCCTAAATTACTGTGTTCATTTTCACAGCAAATTATCCCACCAGATGCCAATTATCTGGCTTCTTGCTTTACAGATGGAAAGCAGATTTGTAATGAAAACTTTACCTTCCTAGAGACCAAGGGAAACTTTCAAACTCCACCTCAATAACAAAACCAGCAACATGTATTAGGGTTGCACATTTCAGCTATGCTGAGTTATTTTGCTAGCAATGGCTGCTGAAGAAAGAAGGACCAGGCACAACTTAGGATAGTTATCTATAGAAACTGGTGTCCATTATGACCCTAAAAATAAATATTACCATCTTGTATTCAGCAATATTACACAACACAAAAAAATCTGACTTTCAATCTCAAATAAAAGCAAATTTTGGTGGCTAGTGCCCATTATAAACCCAGTCATGTGTTCAGTAACAAACATAAAGCTTGTTTACACACATGCACATCGGAAGCGCAATTACAAGAAAAAATACATATCTAAAGGCAATTCTCTTGGATTCTGCCTCTGCTATGGCACACTTTGTCCTTAGGCAAATCACTCAAGACCGAGCAATTAATCAGTATATGAAAAGAGCTCCCTACCTCATCACCTAGCTCCTTTTAATGCTTAAGCCCTCCCAGGTCCCGACTACCTCAGTTACTTCCCCTGTAAACTGTTTTTTTTGTATTGACCTGCCTCGAGGAGAGTGAGGAAGAGATTAATTAACACACGGAAAAGTACTTTGAGGGATTCACTTAAAAGGCACAACAAAAACGCACAGCAAAATAAGCAGTTTCTGCTCGCATGAGAAACACACCTGCACCTCGGATAAAATGATCAGTTACAGAATCATAGAGGACTCCTGGCAGTCAGATCTTTTGTTGTTGTTGTTATTATTTACTTTTGCAGCATGATTGTCCCAATGATATAAGAGTGGGGAGGAAGAACAGCACAAGAAGAAAAATAGAACCAAGTATAATGTAGCAACACAAAGGAGAGGAAAAAATGACACTTTTCTGTAAAGAAATATCATTGTGCAAAAGGAAAAAAAAAAATAAAAAAAAAGAAATGTGGAGAGGTCAGCAACAAGGGGATAGCCAGGAAGGTAACGCTGGGGTTTCTGTGCTGCACGGAGCAAGGGAAACGCATGGGCTGCCTGATGCAGAAAGGGCAAAGGTGAAGGCTGAGACACAACATCCAGAAAGTATTAGCCCCCTCTGTAGGGCTAAAAATAAATATATATATGTGCGAACTACTTTGAGTGTCCATTAGCTTTTCTCTACGTTTTTATCCAAGAATTTCCAAGCTCTGGTAGAAGTGAGTATGTGGAAAGTAAACAGTAAAAGACTGTTAGGAAAAGACTAACAGATTCCTGGTGCCTAGATATATCACTTACATGTGGTTTCTTCTCTGACACTTCCCTCTGTGCATCCAGCTGGCTACAATACTGTTGTTTTCTGACCTCTACCTGCTACCTTAAAGTCACATTTCATCCCAGAGGCGGTTGCACGATAGTGATGCAATGGATTTCTTTTGGATACGGTAGTTAAAGCAATTCCACCGCGTTTGTAAAGTTTTTTTTGTGATGGAATAAGCGGTGTGTATAAACACACACACGGGTAACAGACTGTGCGTTGCAAACAAGCAAATCCGACATATGGTTTTCTCCTCGGTTTCCCTCTTCTGCCTCCGATGTCACAGTCCAGGGGCTGTGAAACCCGTATCAGTTTCACAACAGTAAACACTAAACTGTGACACTGCTGAATGACTCCAGCAAGAGGCAAAGGCCAATTACAAGAGACGACTATTTATACGTAATTATCTTTATAATCAACCATGATAGGAAAAAGGACACAAGAACAGGCTCTGCAAAAATGTGATTTTTCAATCTTCACCATTCTCTAAGTATAAAACACACATTTGCTCTCCAGCATTTGCTTTTAGCAGAGTTTCTTATTTACATTTCTATATCCTCAAAGAAACACCAGACCAAATATGAATCACTAATAATCTACCAACATAATTTTATTTCCCTACTAAAACAAGGTTAGCTACACTGCTGCAACCACGCTGCTACAAGTGGCACCTGAGCATTTGCAAAACACTATTTTTGAGAGCACCAACTGATCTTTTTAGTTTTATTAGGAGGAGATTAAAACCAAGGCTTCAATTTCACTTTTGCTTTTCCATGCACTTGCCCATGCCACAGCCCAGGGCTGCACAAAGTTGGCACTGAAGGAAAGTGAAGATAATATCTGATAAATAATATATACACACACATATATACATGCACACACACATTGTTTGCACATATATATATATAAAAACACAAACCAAACCCAATCTTTAAACCCTCAATAGGTTTATGTTTCTAAGATCTCCAACAGATTTCAGACATGCCTGACCAGTCACTATCCCTCTAGTTTTTAAGAGGTACATGCAGAGCTCAAGATCCTCCCATAGTGTCAAAACACTAATTAATTATTATTCCCATCAAAGGAGTTTACTCCCATCTTCAAAATCCTTCGTGTCTCACCAGAGAGACCTGGGAAGAAACCACTTTTGGGGCAGCAAGTATCAAAACTCACCTGTCTCCCCTCTACAACCTTTTCTCTAAGTGTGACATTAAACCTAGGCTGTCACCTGCCCTGCACTTGGCATGCAGGACATACACAGCATTTCATGGTGGTATTTCAGTGCAATACTTCGAAATGCAAAAAAAAAAAAGAAAAGAAATTAAAAAAAGGGGGGAAAAGAAATAGATCATAAGACAAATCAANTTTAAAAAAAAAGGGAAAAAGAAATAGATCATAAGACAAATCAATGAGGGTGAAAGATCTAATGTGCTGAAGAAATGATAAATGTCTAACTAAAAAAAATTTAAAAGGAGAAAAAATAAAAGAGGGGGGAAATGAAAATGNTTAAGGAAACGATAAATGTCTAACTGAAAAAAAAAGGAGAAAAAATAAAAGAGGGGGAAAATGAAAAAGGAGGAAAAAAAGGGAAAAAAAAGAGAAAAAAGAAGAAAAAAAAGAAAAGGAGAAAAAAAAAAGGAGGAAGAAAGAAAGAAAGGGAGGAAAGCCTAGGGCTGGGAAGTCCACCTGTTAAAATGACTCCCAGCGGCAGTATCTTGTTTAATAAATAAATAAATAACAGGGCTGGGAGAGGGGGCTGCGACACGAATCCAAACATTTCCTAACATTCCCCCGCTCCCCGTCTCGCCGGCCCCCAAGTTTCTCGCCCGCCCGCGCGGCTCCTCGCCCCCGGAGCGGTAACGGGCTCTTCACGCGCCCGCCCGCCCGGCAGGGCTTTTCCCGGCCACCCGCGTCTGTGCGCGGCGCCGGGAGGAAGGCGAGGGAGAAGAGGAGGAAAATAGGAAGACACAACAAATCCACAGGAGTTGAATGCTAAAAAGACCCGCCGCTGCCCAAGTGTCATTATTTTTTTTTCCCTCCACACAGTTTCTTCATTCCGCCTTCTTTCCTCCCCGGGAATTTATAATGAAATACTTTATTTTGCATAAGATCTCCCGGAGCGGGGAGGGGAAATAATAACCAAACACGTCGACCCTCGGGGTTGCGTGTTGGGAAAAAAAAATAGAAAAAGAAAAGAAAAAAAGAAAAACACGATACTGGAAAAAAAAAAAGAAAAAAAAGAAAGAAATCCAAGGCTTTGGGGAGTTCGACCCCACGACCCGGAGTTAAATAATAAATACAGGGCGGGCGAGCGAGGCTCGGGGAAGGGAGCACGCACATTTCATAACACCCTGCTCTTCTCCCCGAAACCCAGCCCCGATCGGGCAAGAAAAGAAAGTCTTATTTTTTTTTAAAGGCGCAAACAAATAAACAAAACAAAGCCCCCACCCCCAACACCCCCCCCCCGCGGCCACCACTTTACCTTGATTTATCAGTTTAAAGCTTTGGGATTTCCTGCTTCTCTTCCTCTCCGTAAACTCCATGGTGCGGGCAGGAGGGAGGGAGGGAGGAGGAAGAAAGGAAGGAGCAGGGGATGGGAGAGGGCGCGGGAGGCTGTGCCGCCGCTCGGCACCCGCCGGCAGGAGCCGCAGGACCAAGGTCCGTCTCTTTAATCAGCAACGGAGGAAAAAAAATATATATATATTTATATATTTCAGGCGGCGCCGGGCGATGCCGGCTCCGCGCGCGCGGCGAGGGGGCTCGGCACAAGTTGGCGGCCGCCCCAGGCCGCCCCCAAC
>VWPW01023953.1:31865-60763 GCA_013389825.1 Crypturellus undulatus
GCCGCGTCCTCCTGTGGCGGCCGGCGGGGAGAGCCGGCGCCGCGGGCAGCGCCGTGCGGCCCCGCGACGGCCCTCGCGGGGACCTTCTGCTCCGGTAACAGCGGGGCCGCTCCGCAGAGCCTCTCCCTGCCTGGAGTCACCCCGGCGCCACCAGCGAGCGCCTCACGGTCACCATGAGAGAGGCTCTTCAGAGGCTCAAAACTAGAGCTTTAACTTCTACACCGCTTGACGCCTTCAGCTGGGCTTCCCGTTCACTTGTTTTGCTTAAGCTGCGCTTAAATTTGGTCCCCTGTGTCCGTGGCAGGTAGGAAAGGCTCCCGACCACCCAGCGCTCGTGATGGTTTAGGTTTGGTCGTCCCCTGTGTCCGTGGCAGGTAGGAAAGGCTCCCGACCACCCAACGCTCGTGATGGTTTAGGTTTGGTCACGCTGTTTGTTGGTGCAGATCTATCCATGGTCCAAGTGCAGCCCGCAGGAGGCTGATCCCGCCTTGGATAGCGCCAACGGAGCCCTCCGCCAGGAATACGGACATAAAACCCCCAAGCAAAGCGCAAAATTTGCCTCTTAATAATGATTTGTGCTGTAATTGCGGTTGCCATCGGGCCCGAATTCTTATGCACAAGGTGCTGCCCACAAACGCCCAGCAGAAAAGTAGACCCAGTTCCAAAAAAGCAACCGGGAAATAGGCTTAATGGTGAAGCAATATCAGAAAATGCACCTAATGGTAAAATTTATTAGACTCGGGGAAATTAAATTCACAGGGGAGGTTATGGAAACCTCACAGATTGGGTAGGGGTGTAATTTTCTATTAAATTGCTAAGTGGAAAATCCCAGAGGCAATCAATATGCTACTTTTGGAACTTTCCTAAACTCCACTGTAAGACTTTTAGAAGGAAACTGGGCTAACATACTATTTAAAATCCTGCATTATATATTTTGGGTGGTTGCTGAAGCAGCAAAGGTGGGTAGATACCGTGTTCTGCTTGCTAAATTACACAGGTCCAATTAATCTCTGGTATAATACAGTGAAGTCAGGTCTGAAATGCAACAGTTGCGTGCGTTAATTTTGTGCATGAAATAAAAGTATTTGCTTGTTTTGCCAGCTTACTTATGAGATGTAAAACATTGCTGAAACTGTTGACTCTCATCCGTATTGGGACAATAAGAGAATTTTATAAAGCATAAGGCCTTCATTTACTGTTCAACTCACATGATAGGCTTTATCCTGCATATGCCAAGGGAATGTGCTGCAAAAATGAAAATGTGTCTTCTGTTTTCCTTCTGTTACTCAATTTTGTAAAACATTTGGGGATATAATTCATGAAAAACAGTGTTTTATCAACTGCTCTCTTCTTTCCTCTTAATTCTTCCTTCCTTGTGGTATAGCTTTTGCTTAAAGGGATCCTCCCGCTTTGAGAGTGATATTTCAGTCTGAAAACTTTGGAAGTTTCAAGAAACATTTTACAAGAGTTAGTTAGAGGGGTATCCCTTTTTTTATTAGTGTCCCTCATTTTGCTTCTTGTGCATTTGGCAAGAGAGAGAAATTTACTCTTCAACCTATGGGATGAGCCCGATCCTGCAAAAAAACCTCAGCTCAGGTGGGTAAATCTTGTGATTTTCATTCGTGAAAGAATTTGGCCATTTGGATGCCAAGGCCCCGATCCTGTAATCTCATCTGCACAAAAGTGAATTAGAAACTAGGACAAGGTGACTTTAGGTCAAAGTCTTCTAGTTATCCACAGAGCATGTGGGAGGATCTCGTAGCTGAAAAACAGCCTTTCCCTTCCGATCTGCTAAAGTTCCTCGGCCATGGCTTAGAAAAACTACATTAAGAATTCAGAGATATGTATAGTGCCCATATGCGGTAGGTTTCAGGCGTCTTTTGGGGGGCATATTGGGGTTCATATCCCACAACTAGACTCGAACATCTGCTCCCTTGTCATAGGCCACCATCACATTATTCCAGCTGGAGACCCAGAGATGAAAGTCGCCTTTATTCCATTAGAATAGCAGCCTTGTTTCATCCTACATATTCACTAGCTCCGTCTCCTTGGCAGCCAAATGACTTATGATAAAGTACACCGGCTCCAAGGGGCAGTCAGCTTTTAATTTCATCTTTTATTTCAGTTAATGTCTCAATATTGAACTATTATTATTATTACATATTATGAAACCACAGTTCCTTTTTCTTCCCCTGAAACATAGAAAATTCACAGCATTTTGTATATATTCATGAATAGCCACAAATTATTTCCTCAATCAAAACATTAATTAAATAATGTGTTTTTCAAAATACCATGAAATTAACTAACTAAATGAAAGCTTTATCTTGCACTATATTCCAAGTCTGCATGATTATCCCTGGCTATTTCCTAGTTACCATTTTATTATGTCATAAGTTGCTTTGAAAATTATTTCCTCCCACTTCTAACCAGCATTAATTTCTCAGATAATTTTCTGATGTGTAAAATGCTTAGTTTATTTCAGATGTCAGATCAGTAGCTAATCAATTAAATATAATTAATCTAGTGATACAGGCAAATTACAAGTATTAATGAGAACAGTGCTCCTCACATCGGGATGTTGCAGGCTTCTCTTTGCTTCCAGGCTCATCCCCACAATGGGTGTGTTGAGATAATTACAGTGTTTTAATTAGGAAGGTAGGACAAACAAAAGAGGGAAGGATCCTTGAGTTAAGAATTGTGTAGGGCACAACTATTACAAACTTTCTGGACACCTTCCCTTGGAAAAACTGTACTGAAAGAAGTCTGGCAAACTTCATGATTTGAGGTATTAGGTCCAGGAATTCAGGTGAGGCTAGAAGCAGCAGAAAAAGGCTGTCATATTAACAGAGCTGGGATTATTATTCATTTTGGACATTGAAGACGTTCTGTGTGGTCCTAGAAAGCAGGAGAAGGGTGAAGGGGTGAATTAGAGATCAAGAACTGCGTGGGTGACGGGTTAATAGGTTAGCTATTTCAGCTAGTTATGTTTAATGAATGTAGTTGAGGGTTTTATAAACTGTGTAATATTCCTTCCTCTTGCAGGTTTCCAGTGGTGTTTTTGTGGTCACAGAAAACACACAGGCAGTACTTTTCCTTGGCTCCCAGCTTGATGATAGGTCACTGATGCCGTACAGTCTTACTGGAAACCTTCCTTTCTGTGGAGCTTTCACACTCGTGTATCTGAGGATGGGTCATTGCAGAGGGAGGGTTCCAAGTGGCATAAAGAAATCTGAAGCTTAAAGGTCAATTTGACTTGCTTTCTGGTCCTCCCTATGTTCTTCCCCTAAAATTCCAGTCCCAGCACTTGACACCCTATTATATCTCTATCTCTTTTTCCTTTGGGAAGCTTGAAATCAAGCTTCCCAAAGGGTCAGTCCTCGGTCCAGTCCTGTTCAATTTATTTATCAACGATCTGGATGAAGGCACAGAGTGCTCCCTCAGCAAGTTTGCAGATGATACAAAGCTGGGAGGAGTAGCGGATACTCTAGAGGGCTGTGCTACCATCCAGAGGGACCTGGACAGACTGGACAACTGGGCGGTCAAAAACCTCATGAAATTCAACAAGGCCAAGTGCACGGTCCTGCACCTGGGGAGAAATAACCCCAGACACCAGTACAGGCTGGGGATCGACCTGCTGGAGAGCAGCTCTGCTGAGAAGGACCTGGGCGTCATGGTGGACGACAGGTTGACCATGAGGCAGCAGTGTGCCCTCGTGGCCAAGAAGGCCAATGGCATCCTGGGATGCATTAAGAGGAGTGTCTCCAGCAGGTCGAGGGAGGTGATCTTACCCCTCTACTCAGCCCTGGTGAGGCCACATCTGGAGCACTGTGTCCAGTTCTGGGCCCCACAGTACAAGAGGGATGTGGAGCTGCTGGAGAGAGTCCAGCGCAGGGCCACAAGGATCATCAGGGGCCTGGAACATGAGGAGAGGCTGAGGGAGCTGGGCTTGTTCAGCCTGGAGAAGAGAAGGCTGAGAGGGGACCTGATCTGTGTCTATAAGTGCCTCAAGGGAGGCAATGAGGAAGATGGGGCTGGCCTCTTTTCACTGGTGGTCACTGACAGAACCAGAGGAAATGGCCACAAATTGAAGCATAAAAAGTTCCACGGGAACTTAAGGAANTGGTACAATATCAAGTCTGACGATCATCCATCCTCATGCAGCACTTGTGGGATAACTGGATATTCAGACACTAACTGCTGATGAGGGCAAAGCAGTTCTCACACTTGAATCCTGGGGGGAGTGCGTGGGGACACCGAGGGGGCAAAGCAGGAGAGGTGGTTGGAGGATAAAGAAGAGGTCTCAACAGCTGTTTTCTGACAAGCTAACGTGAAAGCATGAGTAGAGTCCGTGTGTGTGCAAGCACCTCTTCTGCGCTGCTCCACACCTGCAGAAAGCAGGAGCTGCACAGGGTTTCCCCAGCTTCTGCCTTACAGCTGAGGTGCTTCAAGGTAACTGAGCACATTGTGAATAGGGACTGTTGTTTTGGCTGGATTTTTTTGTGCTACTTGAAGAGTAATGGAGCTTTGTTCTTTGTGCTGTAAAAAGAGTAATAGTGCTTCGACATTTTAGCAAAGCCTGGACGTGTCTTTGCCTTTCCGAAGAGGTGAAGTGTAAAGTCAAGGGTGGCATTTGAAGATGGGGCACAGTGAAGCTTTTGAGTGGTTTGGGAACTGATGGTGGGAGCCCAAGCGCAGCTGGGCTAAGCGGTCCCGTTTCTGATGACTGCTGCAGGCACAAACCGAGCTCAGCTCCGAGTCCAACCTTGCCTGCTCGGAAGCATTCAAAGAGAGTGATGCTGCTAATCATACCCATGCTTTTGTGTCACTGCTTCAGAATCAGCAGCTCAAGGCAGATGAGAGAAAGCAGCGATGCAAGGAGCCAATCACTGGAGCATCGGACAGAAAACGAACGCAGAAGGGGCTGCAGGAACAGCAGCACGAGGTGGCTCTAACAGGCTACAGGGAGAAGCCGCCCTCCTGCGAGCCCCGAGTCCAACTCGGGAACGTTGCGGTGCCTCCTGGAGCAGCCGTCCCCAGCGCCGCAGGGAGCCTCCTTCTGCGCCTTGATCCTCTGTTCCTGCTGCCACACGTTAGTGAAGGCGCCGCGCTGAAAGCAAGAGGAGTTTGAAAACTAAAAGTCCTGTGTGCCTCGGTACGCTGCTAATCCACTTACTTGGATCCTCTTACGGCTCCTCCGGGCTGCCCTGATCCCCTCTATCAGCCCTCCCAGCTGCTCTGATCAGCTCTCTAAACTTCCACCGCTGCTCTATTAGCATCCCTGTCAACTCGTGGGGCTTCAGCTCCTTCAATCTCCTCTCCCAGTGAGAGTCTCTCCACTAAATTGTAATCCTGGTAGCTCTCATGCTGTTGCAAGCTAAAATCAAAATTGCGAAGAGCTGCTGCAGCCCCTACTAGGAGGTTCCCTTTCCCGAAATGTTTTCAAACAGTGCTTACATTTCAGGCTGCATAAAGAATTTTAAGGCACATTCATAACCACCTGCCTGCATTTCAGTTGTGAAAAGAATAAAATTGTACTGCAAGGCACAATGTAGTTCAAAATCTACTCAGTCATGTACTTTTTAAAGACAGATTATATGAATTTAATATCTGTATCAGGCTGGAGATTGGCAACCCCCGAAGATGATGCTTTTACTCAGCAATAAGGGATGTGCAGAAGCATTTTCATTAACGTAGCTCCCCCTGGGTTTGCCTTTAGAAATGTGTGGGTATTGAAGAGTCCATCACCCGTTTGGTTCCCGATCTCTCAGCTGAGGCAGTCGGGACACCTGAATGGGCATTTTTTCCTCAGAAGGACAAATCCTGCAGGGATCAAAGCGACAGCGCAGAGCTCTGACCATCCAGTAACAACTTGGAGAGATTTCTTGCTGGGCTTTGATAGAAACTACTGAACTCAAACTTAGAAGCACAATACCAAGTGCTCAGCTGTTTATCTTCTGTGCACATTAAAAAAAAAAAAAAAAGCGGAAGAAAACTAGTTTTTTTTTATCAACTTTTCTACCATTCATGAAAAGCTTCATGAGGATGTCCACGTTATGTTTATTCACCTAAAATTTGAATACAGATAAAATGTCTCAGAAATGAAGACTGTGAGCAGTCACTTACAGGAAGGGTGAGGGGAGAGATGGGTCTAAACTCAGTGTGTGAGATATAAAAACCCGTCTGCATTTTCATAGGATTAAGCCATGTTACTGCGTCTTTCCAGGAAGGAGTCTGTGGATTGAGTATCTGTGTTGCAGATACTTCTGTACTTTGCAAATTCTTGTGCTTCTGCTTCTCTTTGCCCTCGTTTGCCTTGACACTGATCATGTCGTTTACTGGGGCTGTCACTTCAAGTGTTTGTCTGGTACAGCTGAACTGATAGAAATAAGGAACATTTCTATAGAAATATTCACACAAAAAAGGGGGAAAAATGTTTTCCTGCCAAATATTTTGAAATCTTTAAGAGCCATAAGTGGCCAATATCTCTGTTTTGTACTGCTTGCAAAAGAGCACAGTCTCCTGGTGAACATCCTGAGACACTGATTCATTAGGGGCTGCAGCACCACAAGCTGAGTTACCAATACTGTTTCATGAAACAACCACATTTTATTCATGTATCTCCTATGCTAGCCAGCTTGGCAATAATTAACCTTTCTTAAATGTAAAGCTCTTCAGTAGTAATGAGTTCTTACAATATCTCGGTTTTACAGAAAATAAAACTGCAGGAACTAAGGAACTAACCTAAAGGCTCTTTAGTCAGCCTAAGCAATTCACCTAAATATTGCTTTATCCAAAGCAAGGGAGGTGTCATCCAAAGAATTATTTCAAACATATTTCTAAAAGTCATTCTATTCTATTCTAGCCTCTCTGGGCAATAACACCCATGTGAAGTCACTGACTTTCTAGGCATTTTAGTGGGCTGTCACAGAGGTCTGTGCCTGGCAGACAAGAGCTTGATTTACCAAGGAAGCTAATGAAGAATCATGTACCTAGCTGAGAAAACTTCTACTTGAAATTAATTCTCCTGCACTCTCTGTTAGCTGTGAAATATCAGTTTTGCCTCTTTTGTGTAAATAAAACCATACACCGTCTCAGGTAGGTTTTCCTCTGTTTTAATATTAAATGTCTTGAACACAACCTGAGAACATCTGAATACAACTGGCTACAACTGGAATCATTCTGCTCTGCCTCCCCACTTTGGCAGACAGATGACATCTGGGTTGTAATGATGAATTTCCAAGCTGCCTTCAATAATCTTTCTGTAAACTGGCAGTTGGCTTGCAGGAGATAAAGCTGAGCAATCAGTTAATCGTGGCAGAATTTGGAAGGAAAGACCGTGTGTGTTTTTGGAGCTTGCATTTCTATTACTTATGAGGCTATTACGAGTGTTCCAGGAATTTGAGTAACTCCTGGATTTTCATTTTCGGTTTTAATAGTGAATGCTGTGAATTACTTGAATGCGGGTTTGTAGTTAACTCCATGGAGTTGTTCAAGAGGTCTGCGGAAACCTGGATATAGGAAAAATATGGGTAATACTATTGCTTCCAGACCCAAACTCAGTTGCAGTGAACATTCAAGACCCCAGAAGTGGTTTTGGGAGGGCCTGCTACAGTCTGATAGCAAATATAACATTGATTAATCCTGCGTGAGATAGAAATACTCAGCCGTTGTGTACCAAAAGCTACCATATTGCCCTGAAAGATGAAACATGAGCAGAAAATAGAGAGTTAAACTAAGGAGTGATAGCATGGATCTCATCGGCTCTAATGAGTGGAGTAATGATTTATTTGGTGAGTAAGGAAGATGCTCTTTGCAATAGTTTGGAAGAATGATAGAAATGATCTTTGCACCGATGCCATCAACAGGATCACAGGCAGAGTGCAGGGCACAAACTTCCACGCGTGCCGTGAGTCCGTCTGGCACGGGACGCCCCAGGAACCCACTGCAGCCCAAAGCAGCATCCCTGGAACAGAGACGCGCCGAGGACCCGAGCTCTGTAATGAGGCAGGCAGGGACCGTGGCGAGCGCAGAGGTACCCCCAGGAAACATCTGAGGAACAGATGGGAACAGACCCAACAGACCCAGATGGAGCTTTGAACAGTCGACCCAACCGTCCTGGTGATTCATGTCCCTCAGAAAAGGCTGCCCCGAGCCTAAGGCAAAGAGGAGTCAGACAGATTTGCCGTTCTGTGAATCAGAGGGCAAGCTGGGGTGGGCATCCTCATGAGTCATTAAAAAAAGGAGGGAACGTCACTTCTTTTGCATTAAAAGGTTGTCTAGTCTCTTCAAGAAGAGAAATCTTGAGATAATGGTGGACATCAAATACATATTTTTTTCCATTCAGGAGGATTTTGGTGACTGTCTTCAGAAAAACGTAACTAATATTTGCTCTGCTGGGAGGTGTTTTTTGAGGGTAGCTACTTACCTTTCACTGGATAAGAGGACGGTCTTGATGACAGGAGGCATTTACATTAAGTGACACTTTGATTTAGAGGCAACAGAGCCCATAACCAGGAGTGCTGGAAGAAAGGCAGCGAATTACAGCGATAATGAAAGGCAGCAACATCTTCAGCAAAACTTTTCTACAAGCATGGCATTAATTTCAAATCTAGAAAAAAAGGATCTGTTTTACCAACACAAGCTGTTTTCAGCTGCTTTCCTATCCCCCCGCCTGCTGCTATGTTGGTTCCTTTGGTTTTTTTCCAACCCGGGAGATGGTCGCGCTAGGCACCACCTTGGATTAATTGCGTTATTCTTACGAACACTGTGCGTGACTTGGCTTTCCTCCTCCATCAGTGCTGTCTCTAATGAGATAAAACGTCAGGCTGGAGCAGGAGATGGAGGCAGAAGATGAAGCCAGGTCCAAGGTTACGTCTGCACCGCAGAGCTAATTGCATGGGGCCGCTGGCGCCGAGACACGAGCACCGCAAAGTCCACCCAGAAACACTCCTGCACGGCTGCTCCCGGCTCCGGGCACAAGCCTTGGGCCCCTCCGCTTGGATCTGTCACAGTCTGTCGTGAAATAATTCCCTTTTGGGAGAAAAAGTGTGGGAGGGAGGGATGTTCCCGCTTCCTCCTTGCAAAGGGGATTGCACTGAGGCCCCAGGTAAAGCAGGGCAGGGCTTATAACCCATAACCCGCCAGCTGGGGTCCAAAAACACCCTTTTTATTATTTTTTACTATTTTAAGAGTCTTTTCCTGCAGGGAGGAGCCGAGCGTAGGTTGCTGTCCATGCCAGAGGTAGCACCAGCTGGGCCTTGTCCAAGCCAGGCTGGTGCTTGTAGCCTTCACTCCACACATATCCCACCAAGTTCAGTTTTCCACTGATGAACTGAAGCAATGGGCTTTTCCTAGCCATCCTTCAGGNATAGGTTGCTGTCCGTGCTGGAGGTGACACCAGCCGGGCCATGTCCGAGCCAGCCCGGTGCTTGCAACCTTCACTCCACACATGTCCCACCAAGTGCAGGTTTCCACTGAAGTAATGGGCTTTTCCTAGCCATCCTTCAGGCTTTTTTTCTGGACCTCTTGGACTTCACAAGCCAAAAATCATGGGGCAACGGGGCATAATTCAGCAAAACAAGACCGAATTCGNCTTCTGGATCTCTTGGACTTCACAAGCCACCAGCCGAAAATCACGGGGCAAAGGGGGATAATTCAGCAAAACAAGACCGAATTCGCCAAGCTCAGCCTCTCCTCCGGCAATTTCTCCGTCTGCATCGCGAACGCCATGAGCCTGGTGACGAGGGCTCGAGCAGGGCCGCGGGTTTTCCTTACAAAACGTGGATATGGGGCCCACGGGCTGGTCCCGGAGTCTCCGCACGGAGCCGCGGGCTCCCGCGCTGCCACCGCGCGCTCCTCCCCGCCGCGGGGGGCGCTGTGGGCTCCCCGCGCCCGGAAGCGCCGCTCGTCTTTGGGGCGGCCGTTGCGGGCTAGGCCGAGCCGAGCTGGGCCGGGCCGGGCCCGTCCGAAGCGGACCGGACCGGACCGGACCGTGCTGGGCCGCCATGGACATCCTCAAGCGGGAGATCAGCCGCAAGCGGCAGCTGCTGCAGGAGAAGGAGCTCGTGGGGGTGAGGACCGGGCCGGGCCGGTGCGAGGCGGGCAGAGGCCGAGGCCTCCCGGGATGTGGGGGCAAGATGGGCTCGGGAAGCGCCGGGGGTGCCGTGGGATGCAGGAAGGGATCAGGAAGGGCTGCGGGGGGCGGATTTGGCGTTAGGAGGGATCGGGAGGAGCCATGGGAAGGGTGGGAGCGCAGAGGGGACCGGGGAGGGAGGACGCGGGAGCGGCCGGTGACGAGTTTGGGGTTCGGGATGTATTTTGGGTCTGAAACGTTCCTAACGCAGGAGTCACCTGCGTTAACACAAGCAGAGAGCGCACACTGACTTCAGGTGGGTGCCGCGTGGATCATCACAGCGTCTGGAAGGTTGTTCCCGGGTGCTATATTTTTATTTCTACCTATAGCTATCTATGTATCCATACAGGTGCAACAAACAAACTTAGAAAACATCCTGTACTGACAGGATTTCTCTCATCCTTTCCGTTTAGTGCAAAGTGATGTGTTTTGTACCGTTTCTTTAAATGTTTTACCGAGTCAGGGCCTTGTTGTGCAGGTGTGAAGTGAGGCTAGGGGCACTTTGCACTAACCAGCACTGTGGCCTTGGGTAATAAAAAGGGATTTTCTTTTCTGATAACCACGTTACACTTCCTAGCCTCTCAGATCAGAAATATTTGCTCTATAGTCGCTCTACATTGCAGTTATGCAAAGCAAAAAGTGAAAGAACAACCCCCCCTCACCCCACCAGAAACAACCAAAACAACCAAAAACGCAGGTCGGAAGCCACTATGAAAATTCGGCTTCCTTCCTGTGGAAGGACATAGCTGAATTCACCAAATCCAGTAAGGGAGTTTGAGCTGTTACTGCCAAAATATACAGAGCTGGAAAACGCTGACAGTTATCTTCTTTTTTAGGAAAATAAAAAGTATTTTAAGCGCAGCGAGTTAGCCAAAAAGGAAGAGGAGGCCTACTTCCAGAGATGTGGCTACAAGGTACGCAATTAGTGCTTTGAGAACTTGTGTTTACTTTGAAGTCTACATTTTATTATCAACAGCATAAATATTGTTAATGGTAATTGTTGTTCTTTGTTCAATCTGTTAATGTTATACGTTAGCCTGTAAATGAGAAGCCACCTGGAGAGGTAGGAGTTTTCAAAACCATTTTCAATGCAGGAAAAGATGTGCATGACATACAGCAACTTCAGTTTGTGTTATGGTTTGGCTTTTCCTTTTCATTTATTTATTTTTTGTGGAAAGCATGAAGTGGCTTGAGATCAAAGCTTGTCTTCCGTTCTTTTCAGACTGTGCTTTTAGGCATGAACACTGATACAGCCACCTCCACCTCCCCTTATTAAAAGAAAAAAAAAAAAAAACAAATTGGCCATGCTACTATTCGGATAATTTTCAAGGTGGTCTTGCCAAAATTTCCAAAAGAAATCAGTATAGAATGGGTGTATATTAAAAGGATCTGTCAAATTTTGTACTGTATACATTTGTAATTATTTTTTTGGCTCCCAATCACCCAGCACTGGAAGAGTGCAGCACTGCATTTGTTTTTTGCTGGCAAAATATGAGCGGGAAAAAAATGGTAACCTTGGTGCATTTTGAAACAAATGAGTGATCTGGAAGGCTTTATCTGCCTAGTGATGGTGTTAGAAAATAGTTTTCTTGGAAAGAATGCTGTTTTATTTTACGAGTATGTGTGTGTGTGCCTGCTTGCTTGGTTATATCTGTGTGTGAGGGGCTTTGCAGTCCATTTGGGAAGGCAGCGGCTCAGAATCTTGTTTACTGCTGTGGGTGCAGATAGGAGGCTTTGTTTTCACTTAAACTTTAGCCAGTTAGTGACTTATTCCGAAACCTTGATCTGTTTGTGGACTGTTTAAAAATCAATGCCAAAACAATTTTTGGTAGGCATCAATATGCAGTATAAAGCCACAAATGGGGTATCTGTGCTGCTGCAGGAAATGAAATGAAAGTGTAACCCTGAAAAGAGCTTTAAAATAACCTATTTTATTAAATTTAGCACCTTTTTAGAGCCTCCCAGATTGCTGCATTTGCTCTTTACTCTATTAATAAAATGTGGAATACAGACTGATTTCTTTTAAAATTCAGGTGCTTCTTTGCTTTGCTTAGACTTAATAAATTGTATTTACTTGGCCTGCTTGAAAAAGAAAGCCCTGAAACCAAATAACTGTGATAAAGATACACCTTGTAACTTGGAGTCTAGCTAACAGAATGGATCATATCTTACCCCCAATGCTGCTGTCTTTTTGAGAATGTCGGTTAAAATCTGTGTATATTCTTCTGCCATGGGAGTGTATTTTCTTGTATATATTTACACATTTTTTTCATATTTTGTGTTGCCTGTTCATTCCCCTTTCCTGCACTGATGGATGTTTCATTTCCCCCTTCCCTTTGTGTGTTGAGTATTGACTTGGTTGTCCATTCCTTGCTCGCCCTGAAACTCTTGTGACTTTAAGATTAACTTCTGTGTTTGCATTGGTCATAGAGATTTGTGGCTCAGTACTGGAACTGAAGCCACGGGGGTGGGTCCTTGTGTCCGTGTGGAGTCATACTGATGCCTGGGTGCAGGACTGGGTCATTGACCTGAAAGCACTTTTTTTGTATTTTAAGCATTTTTACTTAAAAAATGGGTCTAGCACATCCATCAAACTGAATCTGAATACAGATTGGAATTGACAACTTGCTGTCCGTACGTGGGATGCTACAGCCTACTGTAGAACTGAGTATTTCCCTTTTAGCAGGAAAGGAAATAAATTCTAATAAGGTAGCTAGGAAGAACAAGATGTGAGAAAGCACTGGAAACGTTTCGTATTATGGGAATATTACCAACACCAATCTACCATGCAATCAGAGATGTCAAAATGAGCTTATAAAGGAACTGTAGCTACATGACTGCTGTCTCCATGTGGCTTTGATCAAAGAGGGTTTTATTTGCATTATTAAAATACTGAGTAATGAAGAAGAAAGGCACTGTTTGATTTGGGGACCTTCTTTTAGATTAAGAGAATTTGTTAATGAGATGCTGTTCTTATGAAGAGAGTTAGGTTTTTTGTGTGTGTGTTTGCTGTGCTCATTTGGCAAGTTTGTTGGAAAAAAGATGCATTACCTTAAATGAACAAACACCTCAAAATGTAACTTAAACCACAAATTGCTGCTAATTGCACTCAGACCACTGAGGTTGTAGGTAATGAACATTTTAAGCACCAAAAGGAGTCCCACCCTCTCCCTGCTCCAGGGTGTTCATTTCTGCTCTTGTGCCCATGTGAGCTGGGTGAGTACCTTTATTTTTTTGCCAGATTATTTTCTGTTTGAATCACTTCCCCCATCTGTTTCATCATGTAGTAATCCAAATAGGTAAGGAAGACAGGGTAAGGGCAGGAAGGAACAGGCAGAGTAGGGGGTGTTGTTTTTGGCATCAGTGCTGACATACCCCTGCTGAAGTGATTGCCAAACCTTGGCTGTTTTCTGTTCCAGGTGCCACAAACGTTGCATCCCACAACTGCAGAAGCATTAAGTAAACCCTTATACTTATAAAATAACTTAAACTCTTTTATGGTATTCAGTTATAGGCAACAAAATTTGTAAAACTAAGATTTTAAATTGATGCCATCGTATTGTAATCTGTATTCCAGAGTTCCTGTGTTACTATAAATGTGTGGGTTTACTTCTGCTGACACTTCAGTAATTATCTGTTATATGTAGGTACAGCAGGAAGAGGAGGAGGAAAAACCACTGACTTCATCAAATCCAGTGCTGGAACTGGAATTAGCAGAAGAAAAGCTACCAATGACTCTTTCCAGACAGGAGGTAAGTTCCATCCTCATAAGCTAATGTGTTTGCAGTGGATACACTTGAAAATTCTTGTTAAGGCCGTGTTTTCTAACAAGCTGTATTTTTATGACAGTTTGTATTAAGTAATGAGTCTTCCTTTTTACAGTCAGAGACATCTTTACTCCTCAGGGATCTGAAAGCTCAAAGATACACAGGTGGATAGAGCCTTTTTCTTATAGATCTTTGCAGATGTGATAAAACATGTTGCATCTCTTTCAGATGATCTCTTCTAGGAATACCCTGATTCTGAGATAATACTGAATGTGACATGCCAGGTTTTCCAGGTTTTACTTTTTTTATTTTCAGCTTCTGTGCTATGTGCATAGTTGGTCTGAAACCAAATATAGAAACTAAGTAGATTTTGGCAATTTATCTTGGTTTCTGCAAGAAAGAATCCTGACATTAGAGCTGCTGCTGTACTTTTTATCCCTTATAAAGATAAAAAAAAAAAAAAAAAAGTGTGAGTTCATAAAACAGATTTTTATGCCAAAGCAGAGAAGCGGGAAGCTTAGGAGTAATATTAAGTACAGGATAAATTGAAGACTTTGAATACTGAAATTCACAGCTGAGATCATCCAGGGATGTCATTTGTGTCCTTAGTTTTGCAAGACACTTGCCTGGTGCTTGATATACAAAATGAATAAGGGCATGTGTAAGAGGTTTACCAGGTAATGTGTGAGATTAGGAACAGGGAAAATCTCTGCCCATGACTTTGCAAGTCAGCTGAACAGGGCCGTTACACCTCAGTTATACCTAGTTTTAAAATAACTATTACATTAGATTAGGAGACTTAATATTTGCCAAGTGCTTTAGGGTGAGACTCTTCAGAAGTCAGTCTTGCAGATGTGTTGGGTCAACTCGCAGCATAGTTAAAAGTATTTTTATTGCCTGGACAAGTCGGTGAGTGAGGTTATTGTCAAGTTCCTTTGTGATTTCAAAAATGGTATTTATGCTATGCCAGAAAGAGTGGTTTTCCTTTTTTTTATTATTTTGTGTGTGTGTATTTGTTGAGATTTTATGCGAAAATTAGAGCAGTCATATTTGGAGTGACCTTTGCATGAAATACTGTGGGGATTTTATATTTAGATTGCAAAGTGTCTGAAACATTTTCCTACTACTTAAAATATTGCCGTTTCCTCCCCAAGCAGGCTCAGCTTGTTATTCTAAGCAATGTAAATAAATCTAGTGTTCTGGATTTTATTTTTCTTCCTTTTAGAGTTTCCATAAGGGGATGCTTTGATTCTTTACAGGTTATTAGGAGGCTGAGAGAGAGAGGTGAACCAGTGAGACTGTTTGGAGAAACAGATTATGATGCATTTCAACGTTTGAGGAAGATAGAAATTCTTGCGCCCGAAGTTAACAAGGTAAGCGTGGCTAGCTATTTACTGCTAGCTAATTAACTACCATTACTATTTCTGGTGCAGTAATCAAGCCTGAATGCTGTAAATGTAACAGATACTGAAAATGTTTCTCTAATTTTTCACAAGGGAGGAAGAGTACAGAACAAAGGACCTGCTCTTCTTCACTCATTCATTTTTTCTGCAAAAGTGTGGTAAATGTCATAGTTCCCCTGCACAATCACAATTCCTGAAGTTAGTTGGTTTAACCTTAGAAAACCTCTAGAATTTTGAGTTGAAAACGGGGCCTCCAGGTGGCAGCCATACACCAGTCTGCTGCTGTTGTCCTCTTTTTAACCAGCAGGAAAAACTTTTTGGAGGGGTTAAAACTGGGCTTTGTGTTTATATGTGTCTTTGATAAGATACAGGTAGGTGAGAGGAGGATTGCATCCTATCTGCCTGGAAGGCACATGAGTTGTCAAATCTGTGATTTTCAAAACCGTAACTTGTTATGAACACTTTCTTTTTCATTCCTCCTTCCTTTAAAGTAACAACCAGTGCCCCAAACGACTAAAAGATGAGTCTTAAGTGTCCTGATTTGTTTCTTTTGTCTTAAGAATCAATCAGGAAGGTGTCGAGGTGGAATTGTTGTTTGTTTAATGTTCAGTATTGACCAAAATTGCTTATAAGCTGAGAGCAAAGAGCTGTTTTATTCCCTGATTCGTCACAAATTGAATTGCTTGAAAGCCGTTTGGAGGGGCTGCCCTCCAACCTTAACCTGAATAGGAAAATCTTTTCCTATTCAAATTGTTTAAAGCATAGCCAAAGGCTTTTTAGTAAAAAGTCTTAACAAAAGCTTTCTCCCATTAATATCTGTGACAAAAATTTTCATGACGTTGGCACGAGGAAGTAGTAAGGTCATAAATAGGATTGTGTGGATTTTTTTTTTTTTAATTTTTTTGGGTGGATTTTTTTAAAGTATTTTGGTCACTATTATTGCTGAATTTCACTTAAATGTGTATAATTACTATAAGAACACTGTGCTTCAGACATTTTTAAACTAATAAATGGGGAATAGAAACACACCAGGCAGTCAAGAACTAGGATAGAAAGGGGAAGTGATTGTATGTGTGTACTTTAAGTGAACTGAATAGATTTATCTTAAAGTAAGAAATGTTATATTCATTTAAAGAGCTTTTTACTTCACTTCTCATCTTAAGAAATGCAGGTCTTCTGACTGAGACTGCCATGTTTTCTATTCTGTTTTAAAGCAACTCTTAACTTGGCATAAATATGAAACGATACGTATTTCTTTTTCCTTTTTTTTTTTTTTTTTAACATATCTTCTGGAGTGGAGCATAAAAGCTTTGGTAATAATGGAATGCTACAGAAATGTTCCCTGTAATAGTACTGAAGGAGTGGTACTTTCATTATTTACAGCTTTTTCAAGGCAACTGTGAAGACTTGGTAGAGCTGACGTTGCTTATGACGAGTTGTTTGTTTTGGGGTGGCAGAGTGCATTGCTTGGAGAATGTGCCTTGAAGAATGCTTTGGAAATTAATTCGGTCTTCCTTGCATTTTCAGATGAAAATGCGAGGAAAAGTCATGTTCTGGGATGTGAACATTGCTTAGGTTTATGCATATGCTTTATGCTAAGCACTGAAGCAATTCTGTTTTCTGTTCTTTCAGTTTGAATTCAGACAACAAAACTCAATCTTCATGTACATTTTTGAAGAATTTGTCTTAAATAAAGGTTGAGTGTACACTGTTACAATTCTGAACTGTTTTTTTTTTTTTTTTTTTTAAACTGTTTATTTCTTCTCCCTTCAAGGGATTGAGGAATGACTTGAAGGCTGCCTTGGATAAGATTGACCAGCAGTATCTGAATGAGATTGTTGGTGGCCAGGAAGCAGGTGAAGATGACTCGCAGAACGACTTGAAGGTCCACGAGGAGAATACTACTATTGAAGAACTGGAGGTATACAATGGGTAGATTTCAATTCAGGGGTTTTGGGTGAAATATGCCATAATATTGTTGTGAAAAAGCTTTGAACAAACACTGAAGCTATTTTTGTCAACATCTAATTTGGGTATTCTGAATAACCCTTAATATATAGTCTATTAGGAAAAATAGCTTTCTAAACTGGAGGCTTCCAGTTTTAGCTACTTTCCTAGGCTCTGAATTGCACCACAGGTGGCTATAATAGACATGAGCAAACTCATGTAGTCTTGTTCACAGCACCCCATCTAAAAGAAACCAGGAACTTCCTGCAAGGGAAGTGTCACAGTTAGGATCCCCTCTGTAGGGGATTTGAAGTAGAGAATTTAATACAAAAGTATTACCTTGTCACAAATACTAAGGCTTTTTCAGTGAGTATTTGAGAAATCTGAGGCATTTGAGATGACTTTTCCGTAGCAGAAAAGATAGACTCTGAAAAATAGGCACACAGAATGTTTTGACTGATATAAAAGCAGAGAAATGAAAATTAGAAGAAGGCATTCTACAAAAAAATGCAAATGCAAAGATGATGTGTCCCAGAAACTTCAGGGGAAATGACTACTTTGTATTGAAGGAATGTCAAGGTATTCGTGTGAGTGAGTGGAGAATGAGTGCCATGAAATGCATTCAGCAGCTGAATTTTAGGGTGAGGTTTTCAAAAGCACATTAACTTATGAGCAAAAGACTTTTACCCTTAATCTTCCAACTCTTTGCAGAAATTAATCTCCTTAACATCCCTCCAAAGGTGTGTTGAAAATATAATCTGATATATAACTAAAGCTTGAGTGAATACGTTATTATTAGGAGATAATTTGGTGCTTTTACCTTAGGGTACCAAGGGTTCTGGTATAAAAAGAATTGTTCTATCAGAGCTGATACCAGTTTTGATGGAATTGCTTTTATGGATATGTTAATTCTCAAAATCTTCCCTTTTTAGGTCAGTAGCACAGCTTGGTTTGAGCTATGAAAGTATTATTTTGCTAAAGTTTTAAAACACTTAAGTGTGTTTTTTTTTTTTTTTTTTTTTTTTTTTTTTTTTTTTTTTTTTTTCTTTCTCTATTTTAACTGAATTCAGCTGAGTATAAGGGGTTGGACTGAATGTGTTCCAAGTCTATGAGACTTTTAAACCAAAACTCACTTTGGAAACCTGAGCACAATAGAAATAAATACTGAAACCAAGTATACATACTGGAAAATGTCTCTCAGAATTGCTGTTAGTATTGAAAGTTTTGTGGTTTTGGCAGAAAGCTAGAATACTGAAGCATACTTTTTTTTTTTTTTTTTTTAGATTTATTTCTTTAATTTCATTTAATTGTATCCAAGAAATATTAAAAAGTATCAGAGAGGAAATGACCATCAGCTTAAAAATGAAATAAGACAAAACTTAATTGCAATTAACTTAGTTAATTGATGGCCCTGGGGAATCTCAAAAATGCATTGCATCCACAGTCCCCCTTCATACAGTACTGTCAGAGAGCTACTAATTATTATACCAATGCTTTAGTAGTTAATGAAAAAATATTGTTGCATTAACTTTTTGTTTCCAGAAATATTGATCTTGCTTTTTTGACTGTTTTTTTTTTTTTTTTTTTTTTTTTTTTTTTTNATCAGTAAGTCTCAGGAACATGTACAGCTGTTTTGTTCTGCTTTCTGACTAGTATTTTAGTTTTTGTGGACAGAGTTTGTTGCAGTTCACACTGCAGTGAATCACATAGTGAGTCAGACCAGTATTCTGCTTTGGAAGGGAGTAAAGGGGGGGTAAATTAATAGGCACTGTAGGAATATTTTTCCTTGTTTCTCTTGTCCTCTAGGCTCTTGGAGAATCCTTAGGACGAGGTGATGATCACTATGACATGGACATCATAACCAAGTTCCTGAAGGTAACAGACTGGTTTAGCGGGTTGATTATTCTGTGACTGTGTCATACTTCTCCTAGCATGAAGATATTTTACATGAACAGAAGGGCTGATCCATTAGTAAACAGAAGGGCCAGTTCCATCTACTTGCAAAGAAAGGCTCGACTGTTGGGCTTAAGATGTTCTTTTTGTAGAAAGGCTCTGCTCTGCCAGGCCTTAGGTAAATCTGAGGTGACTCGATGGTTCGAGGGAAGTCACAGCAGTGCCTGGGAAAGAGCTGTGGAGCAAGCAGAGTTCCTCAAAATCCACGTCTGCTTTTCCAGTCAAAATAAGTATGGCTTTAATTTTCTTTTGATTGGTGAGTTAATTGTGTGCAGTTGCTTCTATTTACTACCCTTCTGCATTAAAAAATGCCCCCAAATTCCTCCTTCCCCCGCTTCAGGAAAAACGGTGCAAACTGAGATGAAACCTGGTGGTGGTGTGTGAAATAAGAGAATTTTAAGGGAAGTTCACTGGCTTTGCTAAGGAAACAGGTTCAAGTGGATAGTAGAAAATAGTTTCCTTATTTCCTGGCAAGAAGTCTGTATTGCCTCTCGCTTGAGTCAGTTGGTCCCTGTGTTACTAACTGGATTATCAGGGATTGCAGCAGGAGCTGCAGCTACGTTTGTGTCTATTGGGTAAGTTGCCACTTAGTGGAGTTTGGGCTGAGCTGCCAGGCAAGGAGAGCTCAGGGAAGGTTATCCCGAGGAGGGAGGGTGCATTTGGTGTGTTTGCCTTCTGGTTTATCCTGTCTTCAGTGTCATCTTCATCCTTCCTTAGACTCCTTCTCAAACTGTGCCGAAACATCAATGTCATTTTAGTTTTTTGCCTTTTTAATGGCCCTTTCCCCGTCAGCTCCGATATCTGTATTGTTGCTTCCTTATTTTATCTCATGTTTGTTTTTGAGCACTGGCCACTCTGTCTTTATGACCCCAGCGTTGTTCCTATCCCTCCGTGCAAGGCTTCCTGCCTCTCTCCTTCGGGTTTCTCCTAAAATCCTCTCCCGTGGTGGCTTAACCCCCAGTCCCGTTGCACCCGCTTTCCCGGCGGTTTCCACGAAGGAGTCACTAGATGGCAGCACGACACAAACTTGCTCCTGCTTTGCAGTTTCTCCTCGGCGTTTGGGCCAAGGAGCTGAACGCCCGCGAGGACTACGTGAAGCGGGGGGTGCAGGGCAAGCTGAGCAGCGCCACGCAGAAGCAGACGGAGTCCTATCTGAGACCCCTCTTCAGGAAACTTCGGAAAAGGGTGAGTAAGTTAAATGCCACTATAGACAAAATAATCTCCTACAGTCCCAGTGACTTGGGACTGTATTTTGCACTTTGCCACTAGCTACTAGGAGCAACCACTTTTTCTGGTTCATATCCTTCCTCTGAATAATGAAGATATTTTCCTTCATTAAAGTCCTCGAGTGAGGCTATAGATTCAGAACTATAAGTGCTAGGTAGGATGGCTTTGCGAAGCTATATATTTTGAAGTAAAGCTGTTTTTTTCTCTTGCAGACGCTTCCTGCAGACATCAAAGAATCAATAACAGATATTATCAAATTCATGTTGCAAAGAGAGTATGTGAAGGTATGTTTGCACTTTTGCAGACAGTCTCATTCTAATAGATTGAGTGTATACGTGAGCATTCCTACCTTGCATCTTAGAGAAAGGTGTCTGGAAGATCACATGACACGTATTCAAAGTGACAAATGATTCCTGGAGATTGGATAATGGTCGTCACAAGGCCCATCTTGGTGAAACTGCATAACCTGCAAGCACGAACAGAACTTTTCTCAGAGATAATGGTATTCTGTTGCAGAGGAATCCTGAATGGGAAACCTGATAGTGAAGATTAAATGGAGGCATTGAATTAACAGAGATAATTGAGTGTTGATTAATTAATTGGGAATTAACTGAGGTTAATTGAGGTATTGTATATGGTACAATGTCCCTGTCTCTGCTCACATGAACAGAGCTGCTCAGGTTGAGCTGAGTTACTGAACAGTGGTCAGGACAAGGTCTGGTTACTGGAGGGGGCAGTACGAGGTCAAGAGCAGTTTTAGGTTTTGTTTGTAGCTGCCTTCACAAGCAGAGCTGATACCAACAGCACTTGCTTAAGCAGCCTGTGTATACAGAGGAAATCAAGCCTGGCTTTGCTTTGAGTTTTCTAGTGTTTCTTAGACTTGTGAGGACTTGGGGTGGTTTGTCTAGAAAGCAAGCAAACCTGCTTTTATTGTTGAAAACCCTTCAGATGGCCTAAGGCAAGTTTAGTTCAAATCAGCTTAAAGTAGGACTGGATGTGTGGGTTGTGGGTTTTTTTTTTTTTTTTTTTTTTTTTTTTTTTTGGCATTCTGCTGAAATTCCGTCTCCATTGCCTTCATGAGGAAGTGGGGAGTATGCTGGAATGTGGCCTATCTTGTAGGTGAATCAGCTGGGCCCTTCTGTCTTGCAGGTGCTTGGCTTTGTGTAAACTTCACCCACTGATTGAGGGGGGTTGAGTTTACATTTCGAAGACTGTTTTTTTTTCCTTTGAGGTTAATGAGCCCTGTGCTTTTAAAGATACTCCCATCCTTGTCCATTTTGCTTCCTATCATCTTGCCTGTCTTGTGTACTCTTTGTGCTCTAAAGCTTTCAATTTTAAAATCATCATCTGTCAGCAGGACAACGCCATAATGCAAACTGTCCCCTCGACGTTAATAACTCTGTTGTGACAGCCTTGGCAGGGTCGTTAATAGCATGATCGCACACTATGTTTCATTGCAAATCATATTTCAGTCAGCGAGTGCTATTTCGTGTTTTCTTTAAATATGTCCATACTGGATTAATACCAGTATGTGGCTTCAGCTGTATCTAACTCTGGTTGTTCAGATCTTGTACCGTGTAGGTGAGGACAGTCTCACGTCTATTCTTTAGATTCACTCTCAGCTTCTTGAGCTCCTTTTTCTTCCTGCAACCCCCTTGTTGATTATTCCCCTCCCAACTTGCTCAGTGCAAAACATAAGCTGCAGGCAGTGGTCGTAGTTGCTGCTGCTTGTGCTGTGGTCCGCAAATGTGAGATGGGATAAATGAAGCCTTTATCAGTGAGGCTTATAGCTGCTTGCTGATAGTGGAGGAATGTCCTGCTCAAAGTGAGCCTTGAAGATGTGTTTTTGTAACTGGGTGTGTGCCTGTCCCCCTCGCTTCCTGCCTCTCAGTTGCCCTGAAAAAAAAGGAGGCAAAAAGAGCAAACCCTTAAAACTTCATCCTTCTCCTTTCTCTGTTTATTCTCCTTCCTTGTTTTAACCCCTTCCTCAGGGGTGGTGCCTGCTACAACTTTATGTTAAGTGGTACCTGCCATGTTGATGATATCCGTTCCCTGGCACTGCTCTGCTCATAAGCATCTTATGAATGGGCTTTTTTAACCCAGTTTTGTAACTGTGGTTCCTGGCCTCTGTGGAAGGTGGCTGCTCTCCCCACAAGCTGTTGAGGTCTGGCCCATGTTGGTGGGTGCTCTCCGTGCCACACACGCTGTGTTACCTGGTCCAGATGCCACCAAAATGACAGGGTTGCAGAGGTGAAAGGGCTCAGCTGAAACACATCACAGCAAACTTTACCTGGTATTAGATGGCCTTATCCATCATATTCTTTTACCCCCTATAGAGAAAGTCTGTAGCCTTTGCTTACCAGAAAGTTCAGCATAAATATATTGCGTTAGGAGTGCGTGTTGATATTAACCAGCTTTACAAACATCGAACCTGACTCAGACCGAAAGGGATTTGATTATTGTTAGAGACTGTCTCTGGTAATGCAATAAATGGGCAAGCTCTGCTCTCGAAAGCCCTTCCTGCCTTCCTGAGGGCACACATGCTCTCGTTTTTCCAGGCAAACGATGCCTATCTCCAGATGGCGATTGGAAATGCTCCCTGGCCCATTGGTGTCACTATGGTTGGGATCCACGCTCGGACAGGTCGCGAAAAGATTTTCTCCAAGCATGTGGCCCACGTGCTCAATGATGAGACTCAGAGGAAATATATTCAGGTAAGTGCTGGGGCATGTTAGCCTTGAAAACCCAGCAAATCTGCTTGTGAAGGGGGTTTGTCTGTTTGCTGCTCCTCCAGCAGGAAGATAATCTGTATTCTGTGGTAGAGCTTGTCATCTGTGTTCTGAGCAGAGTTTGTAACAACCAAACAAGACATCAGCAGCACATCTGTGGTGCTAAGACATCCTTTCCAGGCTATTCTCTACACTGAAAAGGCCAAAGCTTCCTCTGTTAAATCATATTTCTCTTCACTGAGGAGCCATCCTCAGTGCTGATTTTATGACAGGCACATGTCTTCCTGCCGTCCTTGAGTACAATATCATTGCTAAGTTACACCACAGCAGTTTTCTTTCTTCTTCATTAGACTTTTATGTGTCACTTGTAAGAAAATAATCACAGCACTTCTGTCAGGTTGCTTTTTGGGAATCAGCGCCTTAAAAGAACTGAAAACTCCACATCCTGCCTTTCTTTTTGATTTCTTTTCAAGCTCCTCCATTATGTTGGTCAGGTGCTGTAACAGCACAGTAAGGAAGAGCATGTCTACTCTCAAAGGGAGCTGATTGGTATTTCTCTTACTTCCATAGCTTTATTTGGTGTCAAAAGTAGTCTGATTTTTTTTCCCTCTATTTAAAATCACTCTTTTTTAATAAACATGTTTCTTTTAAATCTTTTACTTTGATAATGTCATTTTCTCCCTTGGTGGTGAAGCAGTACTAAAACATGACCGTGATTCTTCACTGTGAATCTCTCACGAAGGGCTAAATCTGTAATTTCTTAAGTTACACCACAAACTCCTTTGTAATACTGGAGATATTTGGCACTTTGCAGGGACAAAAGCTAACAAAACTTACAAAGACACAACAAAAACCAGAGCGCGCACAACAAAACAGCAACCATTTGTTTTTAATTCTCCCTAAGCTGAAAAGGAACCGCTCGACTGTTGAGCGTGTTTGACAGCCACAGTTTATTACAGAGTGTCCCTGTTTTGGTGCTTCCCAGGGGCTCAAGAGGCTCATGACCATTTGCCAGAAGCACTTCCCAACGGACCCGTCCAAGTGTGTGGAGTACAACGCGCTGTGAGGCCCCCGGCGCCGCTCACGTTCCGCCCTCCGAGACCCAGGGAACAGCAAAAGCAGCTCGTGCTCGAGCACAGCAGAAACTTAGGGGCATTTTGGACAACAGCGTAAACCAGCAGGTTTCTCTGCAGCTTCTTTTTTGCAAGCTCCATCTATTTATACATCTTTTAAACGCTTTACACTGAATGGATCCAATACACAATAGGATTTCTTTTTTTTTTTTGAGGGGAGGGGAGTAAGTACCAGGGGACAGTGACCATAAGCATCGTTTTTATTTTAATTGTTATTTGGGGACTCTACGAACTGAAGTGAGGCTCTCTGTTTCCCTATCTCGGAGATATAGGTGAGACACAGCCCTGCAGGGAGCTTATGTGAAGTGCTTTTGGCTGCTTTCCCATTGGAAACTGATGTGGGGAGATGATTAGAGGGAAGCAGTTAAATCTGAATCTTGGTTATTTCTGTAAATATGAAGAGTTTAATGGCTAATCTTTCATGTGGTATTTATCAAGGGGGGAAAAAAAAAGTTTATATATTTCTTAGTGGAAAAATATAGCCAGTCTGGGTAAAAAGAGTTTTTGATCTTGAATACATCTGATTTCTTTTTTTGTAACTACACTTTTAATATAAACCTTCTGGGCTTGGGGCAAGTAATCCTATGGCTCTTGAGGCTTTCAAATCCCATTTTTCTACATCTGGAGAAAATTTCGTTTTGTTGGGCACTGCAGAGAAAACAATTAGGACCTCCCATGACCAGGTGCAGTATTTCTGAGAGCCACAAATCATTGCCCTTGTGCGTCCAAGTGCTAGATCCTACCTCTAGCAGCAGAGACGGGGCCGGCACGGAGCACTTCCCATTGCGTGGCGTATCCATGCTGCATCCATACGAACTCATTTGTAGCTTCACTGTGTTGTCCGGGCCCTCATCTTGGCTGTGAAAGTGGATGCAGGAGCTGCTGCCTTCCAAAGGACTTGTCCCACCTAATGCGGTAGGTCAGGTCAGGTCTCCTGGAGACTCCCAGGATCCTCATGTGCATCTCTGGCCATGGGAATTCTTCAGTCTGGGGCATCTGACCCCACAGGAAAATGTGAAAAGCTTAAAGAGTTTAGAAGCAATAAAACTCAACCTGAGAGGAGATCGGACTGGAGATGGGGAAAGGCCTGTGGGGAACAGGCTGGGATTTGTGGGGAAATTGGGCAGATTCAGAGTGTTGGAAGAGTTTTATTCATGGGCTCGTGTCGTGGATTTTTGCCCCGTCCTGCATGCAGGATTCCTTCAGAGCAATTACTGAAACAGGAAACGTTTCTAACGCAGCAGCTCTGTCCCTGTCCTACCCCTGAGCTGTTTCTAAATCTTTAACCTGACCTTAGTCGCCTCCCATAGAAGAACTGCAGGGGGACTATGATTTCCCTGGAAAGTGCAGCAAGTAAATGGTTTTAAGGAGCATCGTTACCTTTGCTTCAGTGGCTGCTGGGTTCCTTAGGGCGTTAAGAGTAGTATTATATAGGGTTTTCCATCCCACTTCCGAGCTAAGCGTGGAGGGAGTTTCAGCTGTATCTGTTGGAATGGGGATGCTCCGCCTGCGGGGAGGTGAATTCTAGCTTGGATCGCTTCCGTCTACCCAGATTTAAAGACTCTAATTCAAGCAACGTGTCTCCTTGCCGACGGTCCCAGAAAGGCGGCGGCCTCACTCAACTGAATCCCGTCACGGAATAACTTTATCCCTCTGCAATTTAAGGAATGGCGCTGCACGGGGGACGGAGGAGCCCAGCAGCACTTTCTCACGGTGTCGCTGCCTAAGGGTTTCCAGCTGTCCCGCACGTGAGCGCCGGCCTCGCAGCGCTGCGGCTCGCTGCAGCTGGAGCCCCACGTTGCAGCTCCCAGGCCGTGCTCAGATAGTTAATAATGACTGCGAACAGCAAAGAGCAGCCCGGTGTGTAGCTCTGGGCTTGAGGGGGCGTGGGGCAGCTGTCACAGTGCTGGGCAGTTTGGGGGACAGCGTGTTCCAGTTTGAATGTTTGGGCTTTCCCCTGGGGCCTTCTCCAGGTGTTTGTTTCTGATAACTCCTGTGTTAGCAGGAAATAACCTGGGCGAAGGCCAAGACTCACAGCCTTCGGGATGAAGCCCTGCGTTCACTGCACCAGCCCTGCGTTCACTGCACCGGCGCTGGGAGGCTTTAGGGTGCTCCTAAACAACAGCTCCTGTGGCTGTTGGATGCAGCCCCCGATAGGGTCATAATCGTCTGCCCAGAGAGTTACTGCAGATACACACCTGACAGCAGCAGTACTGTGCCCGGCGATCGTTACGTGCCTTGAATTCTTCCCTTGCTATTTGTCTGTATTGACAGAAAGGCTCTTTTGGAGAGATACATCTGAGATTAAATTATTTTGATTGCAAAACTCTATTCCTGTTGCGCTAGATGCCATGTAACCTCCCCTACAGATCTAGCCGTGCCTGGAGAACAAAGTTAGAAAATATAAGTGTTTTCTGTTTTCGTGTTGTGATCCATGATGAATTTAGGTTTCCGTGGCTAGCCCAGCCTTTCAAGCAAAGGGATGTGTCTTGGCTCCTGGTGAACACGAAGACGTCTGAGAGGTGGAGGGCAGAAGGCAGACGGGCAGTTTCACCTGTGCCTCTGTCAGCAGCTGCTCTGTGCAGGATCCTGGCAACTTACCAGGATCTCGACTCCTACAGGGCACCTTGGGCTGGACAGTTCCAACACAAGGGATGGGACTCGATAGAGTGGATGAGAGCGGCCTGTGGTGAGCGGGGCCGCCCGGAGAGCTGCTTTGTGTGGGACAATGGGACCTCCTGGAGTCACCTGGTGTGGGGCAGTGGGACCTCCTGGAGAGTCACCTCATGTGGTGAGCGGGACCTCCTGTGGCACAGCAGGACCTCCTGGAGAGCGGGTCCTCCCGGAGAGCCGCCCCTATGGTGAGCGGGACCTCCTGTGGGGCAGCAGGAGCTCCTGGAGAGCTGCCCCTGCAGGACAGCGGGATCTCTTGGGAAAGACTCGCTCCTGCAGGCACCAATGCAGCGTTTTGTGTCCTCAGCCCCTCGGGTGCCCGGGGCCCGCGACAGACCACGGCACGGCTTCGTTTTGAAAATGCTTTAATAAGGAAGTGTTGACAACACCGTTTTGCAAAATGTAAAGGTAACTATACAAATTCTTAATACAAAAAGAATAAATTAAAAGCAGATCTTCTTTAATTCTGCAACTTTTTCTACAACATACATATTTTTTTCCTTGATTACAGTTGAACAGAATCCAGTAAAATCATTTTACATGCTCTAAAGTCAGTTTGAGGAGAGACCTAATTTTTTTCATGTTTTTTTTTCCCTTTTTTTAAACTAGAGAGTCCATTTTACACAACTTGTAATAAAACTATTGACATTAATATATATGTAAAACTTTACATCTAGTTAACTAAGCAGTAACTGGTCATCTGATAGCACCTGAATGGGGATCGGCTATGCCTGAAACTAAAACTAATACAGAGTGAAAACAAATTTGACCGTTTCAACATTTCCAACACTCGACTGCATATAATATCATTTAAAAATAAAGGCTGCCCCATGGCGCAGCGAGCGCCGCGGGGACAGGGGGAGCTTCGGACATGGAGACGAAGACGCGACGGGGGCCGGTGTCCGACGGAGCCTTGAGAAACAAAACCCGAATCGAGGGGCTCAGGGTGGTGCTCAAGTGCTTGTCTCTAATAGCTCTGTATCTACCCCTCCGTGTTCTACTTAAATATGTTAATCCCATACGATTAACATTTTATGTACACTTGCGTTTAATTGAATTGAGCTAAACAGTAAAACCTGTTTTACTTAATCTGTCTTTACTACCAGACTGGCTCCTCTCGTGTGCCTTGATTGCAAAACGGAAAAGCAGAACGCAAAGCAAAACCCGGTCCCTTTCTAGGAAGCTCTTCTCTCTCCTCCAGCCTGTTTGCCATTCGGGCTAACTAGGGTTGTGTTTTGGTTTCTCTCCTAATTCCAGGGCTGCCACCTTTTAACCTTTGCTGCAAAACTGCTGCTCTGCTCTTGGAGGAATTCACGTTTCTTCCCGTAGTGCCCAGGGGCCTCGTCGCGCCGCTGCTGTTGAATTCTTTTTAATTAAAAGGAGGTACACAGGGGAAAGAAAAGTATTTACCAGGAAAATTAAAAAGAAAACAGACAGTTGCTCAGAGCCCCTAAAAAACTGGTGGGCAAAATTACTTGCTGCTAATTTGGGTTTTATTTAATCCTTTCAAGTTAGCTTCAAAATTGTATCGGCAAATGTCTCTGCTATCTCCTCCCCAGCTCCACAGCCCCTTTGGAGCCTGCGCCCGTTCCCGTGTCACAGACCCCAAAGCGCAAAGCGGGGTCTGTGCGTTTCAAGTTCAATTTCAGACACCCCATCCCCTTTCCCTGGCTAATTCTGGGCCTCTGTTGCCTTTGCAGCTCAGCCCGCAGTTTTCCAGCAATGCGGACACAAAAGGTGCAGCAGCCCCGCGCCGCGGTGCTGGATTCTGACCGTTCTGCCCTATTTTGTCTGGTAGACGCTCCTGTCGTCCCTGGAACCCGCCCGCTCGCACCTCTCCTCTGAACTTCGGCAACTTCAGCTTCTGCTTTTCCCAAATNCTCGCACCTCTCCTCTGAACTTCAGCAACTTCAGCTTCTGCTTTTCCCAAA
>VWPW01023954.1:0-12579 GCA_013389825.1 Crypturellus undulatus
AAAAAAAAAAAAAGATTTGACAGTTCATGTTTTCAAGTTTCTGACTTGTTACTGAATCTTCTCCTTGGTTTCACTTTTATATTTCAAATTAAAATTTGCTTTCACTATCTCTCAGGGCAGATAAAATTCCTGTGAAATACAGATCACTACGGATGTTTTGCAATTTTCAAGATTACGTTGCTCCCATGACAGTGGTCTTGCCCTTGCTAAAGGAAAATAAAGCAGGTTTTCAATGAAAACAGACAGCAAAATATTTCTGCATAACAATTTCCCACTGCAAATGCTCTTCCCTTTGTAATGTAGATTTTATCCAAGTATTTTATAAAATTTATGAAGTGTTTCATTTCTACTTGGTCAGTTCAACTGCACTGAAAACAGGAATTTGATTTTTTTGTTCTATTTTTTTCCCATTAGGTATTGTGGGACTGTTCCTTGCAATTTTGAGCAAATTCGCAATTTCTAAACCTACTATCACACCAGAAAAGATTAAACAATGAACAATTGCGGGTCTCAAGTAAGGTCCTAAAAGTCTTTTATTTCTAATCCACATGCAGTCCAGTCTGAGTACTGGGTATACCACACACAGCTGAAAGTCTGAACTCAACTTCTGGGCAAACTAAGCAGAAGGGTATGGGCAGCAGAGCTGGAGCATCTCCCCTCTGGCAGCCAGATTTAATGCCAAAACACATCTGCAGACTGCAACCTTACAAGACTCGCACATTTTCTGTGATACTTTATCACTAAGCGACTGAGAGCACTGGTTGTAGCAGTATGAGGCACAGATCAAACCCTGTGGCAGTGCCAAAGTGCATCTCAGGCCAGTTATGGGAGGGATCCACCTTGTATCTGTGTGCATACTACTCACTGACAAGCTTGCATCCTGCTCAGCCCGCATGCAGGCCAGGGAGAAGGTGCTGTTCGTGCTTGCGAGAGTGCAGAGTGTTTCTGCCTGTGTTGATGCGCACAGCCAGCCACATACACACACGTGCTGGCTCCGTGTGCTTGGGTGCCCACACACCAGGCCCACGCTCTACCTTCTGGCTGGACCCAGGGACCCGGAGCTCCTCTCTACCAGGCCACCAGATTCAGCAACCCCTCACAAGAGTGGATATGCTTCCAGGTAGGTTTGAATAGAAAGTTACCACTAAGAAATGCAGATTTTCCCTTTCCTTGCTTCTATATCCTAATTCATGACAGGTATGCACCTGTTGCACACACCTGCACGCACTCTCAAGCCACCCGCACAAGCAAGGACTACTTAAGTAGGTTCATGCGAAAAAAGGAAAGCTTCTTCTACTAACAACAGCAACAATCGGCAAAGTAATAATGAGGCAATATTTTGAAATATATTTGTTTGCCTCACTGAATGCAGGCTATTTCCATCCTTATAATGACAATTATGAGATCAGTTTACTTATTATGAATTACAAAATACAACTAAAATAATTTCGGTATCTCATTAAAAATATGTAACTTGTAAAAAAGAGAAGATAGAAAATGTTTGAATAAATAGTGATTGCTGATTATCCCATACCACAATTCAAACATCAATTTCTATCAAACATCTGTTTTTGAGTTGGAAAAATTATCATTAAAAAATGCATGGCAGACTAAAAAAAGTGACAAGATTTTAAAGCCATAATAAACATTACATTCTTGATCCATTATGCTGAACACTTATGGGTGTTTCTTCCTGTAATCCAGATGGTGAAAAATTCACTCAAAACTAGAAAGCAAAACTGATATTCATTTGTAATAACATGATTCTGAAAGTTGTTTCTTTGAGGCTATCGCTAGACTGAAACCAAGCTTTTCTGAAGGGGGGCAACTGGTTCTTCATTCAAACTACGTGGTAACTTAAAATGACATTACAATGAAACTGTATTCAGGTATTTGGTACAGGTTGGGTATTTGGTGGACAGGGTGAAGGTGCAGAAGTCAAAATAAAACAGTGAATGAATAGTGAGAAAAAAACAGGATGTGCTGGTGGGAAAAGAGTCTAAGGAATACAGAAACACTAGGCAGGAAGACAGAGGCTTTTGGAAGAAGATTGGTTGTGCAACTGGATTTCAGATACACTGATAAAAGATCAAGGAGATGGTGCTGGGTAAGAAGAGGTTAGAAGGAATGGGGTTGTTAGAAGGGGATATTGCACCAGTTGCTATAAGCAAAAAAGAGCAGAAAATATAGTGACATCTAATAGATGCCTGTGAGAAGCCTGACCAAGTGATACGGGCAAGAGCGAACAAGGACAAAGCAGGAACATTTTCACTCACAGGGCTCATAGTAGATACCCAGAATCAGTCCCTGCACACTCTAAAAGAAGATCATGTTTTTGTTTATGTTGCAGGTTGAATTTTCAAATCAAGAAGTTCAGACTGAATCTGGCTCAAATCCCAGGAGTAACAGGAGACTTTCCCATCCTTTTCTAAAACACCTATACATAAAATAAATCTTGTGACTGTAATCTAACCTCACCATTAACGGGGAACAAAACTTCTAATTCATTTGACAGTATCAATTTTGCAGCTTTTGCATCAGACCATGAGAAAATTAGCCTGAAATGCCATAGGACTAATAACATAGAATATCATCCCTGGAAACTCAGAGATGCGCAGCTTCTGAAATTAGGTTGACACAAAAGTCAAAGAGATTTTAATATTATCTTCTAGAATCATATGTTTAGAATTAGAAACCATCATTAGCTTCTTAATAAATACAGGAATATCCCTTTCTAGCCATTGTAGGTCATGAGACAGTTGACCTTAAAGCTCTCTGCTCCCTCTTGTTAGCTGGAATTCTCTGACATTCAAAAACTTAACAGTGTCTTGTACTTCAAACCACCACAATTTCTAACTTCATTAATTGGCCAAATGGACTCATTTCAGTAGTAACCGTCCATTTCACAGTGTGCGGGTAGACAACAGACCAGACTTTATGAAAGCAGTTTAATATTTTCACATGATGCGCAGCACATGTAAATAAATTATATCAAATCTATACAATGATGCATATGCAAAACCCCCAAATCCCCCTCAGCCTCCTGAATGCCAATTTAAAAGCACAGTGTTGTGCCCCAGTTGTACAAGGCACAGGGTTTCCTCATGATTCACGCATTCCCCAGAGCTGCCCTGAAAAGCACAGGAATGCGGCTAATTGTGGCGAACGCATATGCAGATTTTCAGTTCTTGGAACACAGCTATAACAAGTAAATTGAGGTCAGGAAAGTTTTCACAGCACAGAGTTTCAATGTGTGAGCTGAAGTGAACAGCAAATGGAGAGCTCTGCATCTGTCAGTGCACATGGCTTCCAAACAAGGGCAACGCTTTGTAGGCGCCCTGCATGGTGCACAAGGGTGCTGAGCTCAACCGCAGGGCGCAGGAACGCGGCATCACGTGTGCCTGAGGACGAGGGTGCCCGTGGGAGGCTGTGCACAGGGAAGAAGTAAGGCACAGGGCCATACAAGGAATGTGAGAGGGAGCTCACACATGCTTATTTTGACAAGAAACACCAGCTACTTCTGATCTCCACATCTGATCCTCACATCACCCTCACAGCTGCCAATCAAATCCCCAAATAACAGCTTGTCGCTACACCAGGTTCTTCAGCATGATGCACTCTCTCACCTACACGTTCCAGGTACAAAGTCTTCCTATGGGCCCCTCCTCGCCTCTCCCATTGTTTCTGCTTGCCTCCTTCAGAGGGCTGAGCCAGTATCCTACGGAAGTGCTCCAGCATAGCACAGATGCTTGGCCGAACGTCAGCTGTATACAACACTTGCACCACTTCAGCCACCAGCTCTCCAAGTGTCTCACAGAGAAAACATCCCTTCTGCATTCAGACATCAACTTATATAACAGTATTAAAAGAGAGCATTTTTTTCTCCCTTCCTCTTGCATCTGATCAAGTGCATTTAGGAGCATATGCCACCTGCACCCTGCACATGGAAGTCCCACTCCCATCGATTCTAATAATAATAGCAATAATAATAAATAACTATCTTTTACTGCCCACTCAGATATGATTTACTTGCACCTTGCTTGGCAAGGTAAGTTAGCAAGTAATCACCAACAAGATTTGTCCTTTTATCCTCCTGCACCTTCTGCTCAAGTTCATCTTTACCAGGCACTCACCAATAAGCTGGTAAGATCCAGTAGTAGCACTTTGTCTTAAGCTATACCACAGTGTCCTCAAGTAGCTGAAAACTAACATGACAGATACTGACAAAAATACCTGAGCTATGCCAGTTGCATAGATTTCAGTAGAGATGATATAATTGTACCCTTCGGCAAACGTTTTTATGGAAAATCCTACTGTAAACAGGATGTTTGCAAGGACAGTGGCAAGACAAGATGTTCAGGGAAAACAGCATCAGCCATTCAAATGTTTGTTTCAAACTCCAGAGGGTATATTGCATGGATTGACCTAAGTTGCCAGAAAAAGTATTCAAATAAATTAAAAGGAGGTTCTAATTTCTTCCCAGCATTTCACACAAGCTTAACTTCTTTCTAGGCAACAGAATCTCTACATTTTGCAGTATACTGCCAGAAAACCCCAAATGAATCAAAAGACAATGCCAAATACTTGTGAAGAGAGTGTAAAATACCCCGAGGTGACTGGCAAATTGATGATGAAAACCCTCTGAATGCTTAGGCCCACAAACTGGGGGGTAGGGTTGGAGGAGTGGGAATCACTAAATTTTCAAGGTATTTCAATTTTCGAAGGTTCCAAGCAGCGTTGGAAATTTTAATTTAGTTTAGGTTCTTCTTCTCCAAAAAGACCAGAGGTTTAACTTCAGCTTTCAAGTACTTTTTTTTCTTCAAATTTAACATTGCTATCCACTAAATTTAATAACTTTTTTTTCAGTTGTAGTAAATTACTGTGTTGAGTTGAAAAACGTTAAGAATAGCATAGCTAAGGATGTAAAGCTTTGAAAATGAATAACAGCTTCAGAATTTTTGAATATAGGGTATGAGGGGGAATGCAGTTATTAAAATAAATGCAGCTGAGTAAGGCAAAGTTTGAAAAAGCTTTCATTAGAAAATACACTCACTTCATTCACAGAGCCCACACAAAGTTTGTGCTTCACTTAGGTCCTCAAAATAAGCCTAGGCAACGCCTGTATTTTTAAATCTTATGTGCCATGTATATATACAGACTTCTCAAGGTGAGAAGACCAAGTCTCAGATTCAGTAATCAGCAAAAACCAACAAAAATGTACACGAAAGGAATTTTTTTACCTGTGTGTATTACATGCAACAGTATCTCTTAGTTCCAAGTATAAAAATGTGTCCAATATAATGTGACACATTTTTACATTCCAGTATTTGTTTCTCTAATTCTGTTGAAAGCTAATAAATCTTCCACTGGTACTGGTCTTTTTATGATGTAGTCACTGGACTTCCATTAGTAATTACAACTGCAAATAGCAAGGAACTCTCCACCTTTGCTGAGTTTCTCCCAGCTCGACATTGCTTGACATTGGTGAACATCCCATTCCCTTGGTTAAAAAGTATCAGAGAACTGCTAAATCTCCTAAGTTTGATTACCTCTGTCATTTATTTAGCACTAGAACAGGCTGCCCAGAGACGCTGTAGAGTCTCCTTCTCTGGAGATCTTCCAAACCTGCCTGGATACCACCCTGTGCCCCGTGCTCTGGGTGTCCCTGCTGGAGCAGGGGGGTTGGACTAGACGATCTCTGGAGGTACCTTCCAACCTTAACCATTCTGCGATTCGGTGATTAGAATCTAAATTGAACGACTGCAACTGGAAAAATGCTTTCTAAATACTACAGTAAGAAAGACAGGCACGGACAAGTCTAGTGATTAACAAGGAAAAGTCACAGCACAGAAATGGCTGCATGCAATGGAAGAAATCTGAGAGAGATTTTGATTTTATTGGCTTGCTTAGATAAACACATATAAACATGTTACATCAATTCCTGCAATAAACCTACATTGTACCATATGTAACATACTACAGAAATACCTGTTATTTTCAAATTTCTTTGATTACATTTTATTGTGATTTAACTTCATTCAAATATATATACATATGCATATATATTTGAGTGGAATGTCAGGGTTTTGTTACATAATTTCAGGAAGTTTTTCTATTTAGGGCTTTAAACGACTTCATGTCATTTTACCATAGTGTGGCGTGTTAGCATATTTCAATTTTCATTAAACCTGCAGTAAAATAATATTACTGAGGTTACTACAGTTTTAAAATTTAAAATTTTATCATTTCAGTGGTTCTCTGCATTCAGGTATAAAGATCGAGGATTTTTTTTTTTTTTTTGCCAGCTTAAAGATAAAACAAATACCCATGTGGACTTCTACCCTACAGTTTTTCTATATATACTCAAGTTGTTATAGCTGCAAAGACTCCAGAAAAAAAAAAAATCTAATTTAAAACACCATATTTAAAATTTTCTATCCTTGTTAAGGATTTAATAGGCTATATAAATCTTTAGTAGAGCTTAAGAAAAACCATCTCACAAAATGTATTTCTTGTATAAGTTTACATGGCCTCATTAATAGAAATACAGCTATAATGCCAAAAATATATCAACTGGATATTTTATTATGGGCTTACATTCATAACAAATCAGGGCAACTCCACACCTCCATTTCGATTTCTGCATAGGAATTCCCTGAGAAACACTAGATGTGTTGTCACTGCTTAAACAGTCATTTAAAGTATAACAATGTTATTATGAGCTTTGTCATATGAGGGCTTATAAGAATAATTTAGTTATCCCTGACACCAAAACAAAATTATAAAGAAAATCTTTCCAATGTAATGTAATGTATATAAGATTTTTATCAAAGGGCAATACAAAATCCACTCAAAGTTGTCGACATTTGACACTGTTCTGGCAAAACTACAAATTTGTCATTCTTTTGTAATATAGCTCTATTACCTAGGTTATTTCATAACATTACTGCTGCTAGTTACATCCATAATGGTAGTAAGTGATCCCAATTTGTTCTCTCTTCAGCCAAGGCTGCTGCCACCCAAACATGACCTGGCAACCTTAATTTTCCTCAGAACTCCCCAATTAAATGTTCAACATTTTAAAGCCCAATTATAAAATAAAAAACATGCTAATGGAATGTGGAAAAGGGACTCTTCAATGTAATGCTCAAACTCCACTCAATCTGTAACAGCATTTCAAAAAGCAAGTGGAAAACATGGTCTATGAATGAGAAATGGCGATACTATTACATTTTTATTAGTGCATTGACAGCATAATACATAACTGTTTCTCTGACATATTTACAGCCTGAGAAGGAAAAAGGAAACTCTGAAACATATACTTATTAAAAGGCTCTCTTACATATATCATTGCCTTTCTCTCAAATGCATTAAGCACAATTAAGAAACCTCACCTTGTTACTCTTCAAAAAGCAGCCTCTTAGTCTCGTTCTCTGTAGACTGATAAAAACACTGGTGATTGTGTTCTCTGTTACTGTAGAGAACACTGAGATATTTAGAAATGGTGATGAATTACCTCTGGGAGTAATAAATAATAATATTTTACACTTCTGTAACCATTTGGTACAAAAGCAATAAAATACTTGATAAAGGCACTCCCAGTTACCCTGTGACTACCAGGGTAAATTTACAGATGATGAAATAGAAAAGCACAAAGCGAAATTAATTTCAGCAACAGAAAGCTGGGAAAAGTGTCATATCATTATATTCCACAGACTGTGGAGTCCACTTTCACTTGTTCCCCCTGGCTTATGGTAAGTTTAAGCTGCGCTCTTTGCAATGAAACACATTCAACTTCTGATGCAAAGTCGGTGGCACAGTTTGGAATAAGAGAAACCACCTTTTGATCTCCAGACACTAGCTTGGAAAAGTGCAAGTTCAGGAATCTCATGTGGAAGAAAACAAGAGTTTGCAGAAACCAATCACAAATGAAAAACCATCAGCAATGAAAGATAATACCACACAAACTAGGTATTTATATATGAGAAAATAATTAAATTTACTAAGTTTTTGATTATTTGGATAATGATTGACCAAGAAAATCAATGTTAGTTTTAAAATTCAGCCTTACCTTGAAGAAGTAGAGAGAAAAACCTGTCTTTTGTTACTATAAATTAATATTAGTGGCAAGACAGTAGATGTAATTATTATTATTATTAATACTAAGCATTATAATTAATACTAAGGCATTATGATTTTATAAGGTAACTAATAAATCTATTGCTAATACAAAGGTTATGTTATTTTATATCACAAAATAACTATATTGGTTGTTTGCAATCAAGGTGCCTTCTCGACCTTTACTTAAGAAAACAAAACAAAACAACTTATTCTTTACTTCTGTATCTACTGGTCTCTGAAATTTTCTGATCATCTTATTTCCCATCAAGATTAAACTGAACTTGGACATATCCCATCTATAATTTTTACTCATGCTTTAAGTTGCTGTATTTTTTCTTATCTAGAAAATGTACCTCATATAATTTAACTAATACACTAATAAGTTAAATGACAGGTATACAAACTCAAGTTTCTACTCCTGTTCTTGTGAGTATACCTTTGTCAAGCTTTCCAAAGGGAAGAAATGAGTTCTGATTACTAATTTAACTTTATTTAAATCAAACTAAATCTAAATCTAATTTTCCGCATATACTAGCAAAAATGAGCCTGAGAACAGAACTGATACTTGCTTTTTACAGAATCCAGTTTCCCAGGCCATGTATGAAAGTAACCACAGGCAAACAGACACTTTACTTTTTTTAAAGAATAACAGAAGTATGAGACCAGACGAGTTTGTATATAAGTCAAATTAATGTCTCTCTAGCTCTGGCTGCCCTGAATCAAGAGGTATGAAGCCTCGTGTTAACTCTGCTACTCAAAGCAGGACTGTTAACAAACCATTACACCTGAAATTCCTTCTATAACTCTAGCCATGTCTTATGTCTCTGCAAATGCCCTGTCCAGTGTCTCCGACAGCCCTTAAGGTCAAAAAAAAAAGTCCTAGCTGTATTTTATTACTGTATTTATATGCATATGCACTCACATCTTGTTTTATTCTAGCGTTGTTTGAGGTATAAATTTTTCACAGAAACTGCGTAATGAAAAATACAAGCTATTTAGACCAGGGCACCCTTTGTTAATGAGATATATGGTCTTCCTTTGGCCCATCTAGGCTCCACTTCATCCCAGAATAGAAATTCTTTTTTTTTTTTTTTTTTAACCTTCCCCTCTTCACAACAGTATGGGAATGTAGAAAACCAGAAATCTGTTTTAGACAAGCTGGTGTAAAGGATTCCTGAACAAATGTATGTCATCCAATTATCTTTAATTTTGCTACTTTGAGTGCTTTCAGAGCTGAACAGACAGTGGAACAAGTTAGGAAGGACCCCTAAGTCCTAAAAGACTTTGTGTAGCTGACCAACCTGTTGCAGAGCTTTCTTTCATAAAGTCATCATTTTCATTCTAACCCATCCTTTCCTATGATGCTCAACAATAAATTTATGGGTTGTGGTGCAGGGATCAGTGCAACAGTCCAGGATGGAAGCACCAAAACCTGTAGATGGTGAATTTGAGTCTAACAACGGCAGCTATACAAGACAATTTAGACAGATCTCCTGAAATAGCCTGAAGCTGATTCTTTGCCTTTCTCACGGGATCTAACTTGGAAACTTGCTTTGTGATGTGAGGCTGAATGAAAAAAATGTGTTGTTCCGAAGCATCCTGAATATTCAGTTCAATATTTTGACCTGTTTGGTCCACTGGCTGATCTTGGAAGCAACCGGTCACCAGTTTGTACCCCATTTACTACTCTATAAAATGAAGACAATCCTACTGTTTCTAAAGAATTTGGAAGTGGAGAAATGCTATGTTAGCAACCATATCACCAGTGTACTGGCAAACATATTTCCAGTACAGTCTTCATTTCAGAATACCTCTTCATAAATAAAAAAAGACACCTCTATTGACACGGGTATTTTAGGGAGAGTGGCTACCACATTTCTAACTGCAAAAAAACGGAGTCAGTTCATAACAGCAGTTAACAGTGATCAATAACGCTTATTCTCTTCTTTGCTCCAAAGACAGGAGACATTAAGCATGAATATCGACAGCTAAGTAAATATTACTTAGGTATGAACATGTAATATATTATTGTATGAATATCTAAAATGTCATGGAAGGACGGGAAAAGCAGATAAATGCAAACTTTGAGAAGCAGTGAGCCACAGAGTTCTCTAAAAGATAAAAGGAAGTATTTATCCTCTTTCCAAAAAAGACAGCATTGTCATGCTATACTATTCAGAATCTTATAGTCTTTAGCTTTGCACTGAAAAAATTCCTTTTAATGCTCAAATGCTATAAGCAGGCTAGGACCAATAAATCTACTCTTCATATTAGTACAGTTTTTGAACATTTTGCTATGTCTTGTGTTTTACTTTAAGGGAGTTGTAGAGTTTCTATTTTACATGAATTTAGACTAGTTTTTCATAATTTGACTCAAAATTATGCTACATGCAGATAACTAAATAGCACTTCTGCAAAACCAGTTATCTAAATCTCTGAGGCACTTAGGCACTTACTGATGCTGAGTGTGAAATGTCCCATCTCAACTGGATACATGGAAAAAAAATCCAAATTAGTTTTCACATTCAGTTCAAAACTCGCTTTCACAAAAACTGGTAGCATTTTCTGGAAACTGCAATCACTTCTATGTGCTTCTGCAGTGTCAAAGATGAAATCTCTGCTTGTGGAGGTACAATCTGTAGCAGAAACACGTCTGCCAAGACGTTGGCATTGCTGATATTTTGTCTAGACAGCCCTTGAATCTGACTGACACAGGAACACGGCACATGGCTGAGGAAACCGAAACTTATGGATGAGCTTTTTAAAACATAGTTAGCATACAGGATTTTGGAAGTGTGCCTAACATCCTCTACCATTCCTCTGGAATTCTCCTCAGGAATCTAACAGAATTTTGTTTCTTGAAGTCTCTCAGTTGTCCTGGAGGACATAAAGATATATCTGCATAGGTAAGATGTTACCAGAAGTATGTGGACATAATTAAATATTGTTAACAAGTGGAAAGAGCAATCTCCTGGTAGGCAGCAGGAAAGGCATTCAAGCAATTGTGTCCACCATTTGGAAGGAATCAAGGCTATTAGGAACTCGTAATGTTTTCTCAACTATCAGGTTTGACTATGAGTAACATACCGACATCTGTGAGCTAAAGGACAGAGGTAACTTTTCTAGTCTTTGTTTTAGCAAACATGACACATTTACTTGGTCCTCTGGACCATGCCAGAAGTAGCTTGGACCATGTGCATGCCTTGGTAGGAAAATCCACACAAACTTGTCATAGGCAGCAGGCTGTAATTTCTTGGGAAATAATGAATATCATGCACTGTCAAATGTCATTTTCAATACATGACAAACAGTAGTTCACTTAGTACTCCAGGGTATACCAGAACTATAAAAACAGAGAAAAAAGTTGAAACAAGGTTGTTGGCTTTTGGCTTTACTTGGTTCACATCAGATTCAAATGGCACCAAAGTCAACAGTTCTGCCTTAATTTAATGGGATTTGACTCTAACTTGTATCAATCAGTACCAAGAGTATGCTCAGCAGCTCTCACTCCAAAAAAAAGGAAAAAAACCCTTAGATTGCACTCCAAAACAAAAGCAAAACCTTAAGGCACCCTTTCACAACGGCAGTAAAAGCACTTGTTGTGGCTAAGGATCCTCAGAGGTCCAGCCAGTATTTGACACTCAGTAAGAACTGTCTTGGTTAAATAAATAAATAAATAAATAAGAACTTGTTTCTTTTCTACAAAAAAAAAGGCAAAAAAACAAACAAAAAAACCCCAGAGCTTATATGGAAATTTGTATCCCTCAACTACTAGGTTAAGTGCTGTAGTGTGGTTTCCAAATTTACAAACTTGACCTAATGACTGGGTATCACGTGTGCAGGTAGTTCGTAAAGCAACACTTGTTAAACAGGAGAGGGTGCTGGGAAAGGCGTCATCGCCAGAGAACTGCGAAATGGGGACTTCTTTTTACAGACTTCTGTAACTCAGTAAGAACTACCAGAATGTGCTGTCCAATTACAATGTGGATTCATTAAAAAAATAAATAAAAACAAACAAATCCCTGCTTTGGTCTGGGTGCTAGGTAAAAGCATGAGGCAACCCTGAGGCAACTCCGCTGCCGAGGCGGCAAGGTTTGTTGTTCGGGGGCAGCGATTCGGGTCCTTGCGAAGGGCGGCGGAAGGAAACGCCCACGCTTGAACACGCTGCTCGAGGAGCTTGGCACCGGGGCCGGCCGGATGCACCAGGCTGAGGCGCTCGGGTGGCTTCGAGCCGCTCTCCGAGCAGCACCTGCCGGGAAGGGCTCCCGAGGCGGCCAGGCCGGCGGCAGGACACGCTCCCGGCTTCGAGTGCGCGGCGGGAGCCAAAGCCTGGGCGCAGCCCCAGCAGCTCCCGGCGCTTCCCGCCCCGCACTGACAAGCGCCCCCGCAGCCCGGCAGCCGCCGGGGCGGGATGGCGGCCGCCCCTTCCCCGCCGCGGTCCCCGGCCGGCTCCGTGCC
>VWPW01023954.1:12641-38484 GCA_013389825.1 Crypturellus undulatus
CGGGGGGGCGCGGGCGGCCGGGCCCGCCCCCGCGGCGGCCTGGCGCGAGGGGGGACGGGACTTACCAGGTCTATGAAGGTCAGGAATTTCCAGCTGCCCCCATAGGTCTGATGCGCGGGCATGTCAATGGCCTTGTAATTGCACAGGATGGAGCAGTAGGAGAGCAGGATGGCGGCGCGCAGCACCTGGCACGGCACGAGCGCCATGTTGCGGGCGGCGCCGGGCTCGGCGGCGGCTCTGCGGGGCGCGAGGTGCCGCCGCGGGCGGCAGGCTATCCATCCTCTGGCCAGCACGGGACCCAAATTCCCAAGCACTCGAGCTGCTCCTGCATGGGAGCTGCTGCCGAAGGACCGTTCATCAGGCTGGGCACTTGGGATCTTCTCTCACAGAGGATGAAAGTAAAGAACATCTTGGGCTCTTATTTTGGTATCTTGCATAGTGCTGTTCTGAAAGAGAAGGGAAAAAAAAATCAATGTTAATTGCATATGTTTTCAAAAATACTCTCAATTACTCTATTAAAAACACAAACAAAACACATGCCTGAGGAAATAGTAGATACTGTTCTGTGTATTAATAGACTGCCTAAGAGAACTCCTATGTGTTTATTAAATGTTTTTTTCCTCCACAAGTTTCCTCCTGCAGTCTCTGCACTGGCTCTTTGAATGAGGGTTGACCACACGGACTCATTTCTGTGATGCTCCTCATTCCGTCCAGGTAACTGTCACTGCTGTGGTTATTTGTTCGCTATTTCTATAGCTCCTCCTACATTAANCGGGCGCACGTGCCGGGCGGCGGGGGCGGCGCGGGGCGCGTTGGTGTGCGCCCCCGCGGGGCCCCCGCGTCCCCTGCTCCGTCCTCCTTCAGCTCATGAACGCGCGGTACCCAGAGGTGCCTCGTGGTGCCCGCGAGCGCCTCGAGGCAGGGCAGGGCCCTCCTTATCCCAGTACGAAAATGCTGAACCAGTTTCTGCGCTGTTGCTGGTTGTGACTAAGCTCTGTCAGCCTGCGCAGAGCCCCGAAGGGCGTTGGGGAGGTTCATGCCCTCAGCTGTGACCCGCGGTGGCCTCCTCCTCCTCGAGACTGCACGAAACGCTGTTGCCAGCAGAAGGGGCTTCCCATGGTCACAGGAAAGACTTGACTTTCAGTGCCTGGCATCTTCTGGGGGGTCCTTCGGACCACATCCTATTCCATTACTCAAATAAAGTGAGAGGCAGTGCTTAGGTAAGCGAGCGCTGTGCAGTTTCAGCAATTGCTATTGATACCATTCCTTGTCTAGGGGCAATGAATGACAGCTTTTTCTGACAGATTTTACCACTGAAGGGGTTGCTGATGTTAGGTGCAGTGAAAAGGAAAGACTCTTAAAGTGTTTGACTTGAGAGACAGTTTAATTACTTCACCCTCTGGAAAAATGTATTACAGAAAGAAAAATACTAAGTAGCAGTGATGTCGGGGCTTGAATAAGACAGTTGAGTTCTATAAACATAATCTCCATATGTCTGTCTTTTGCAGTAAGTATTTGAACAGTAAGTTGCTTTATCAATTCTACTGGGAGGCAAAAAAGAAATCAATGATTCTGTAATATGTTCCATATTTTTATTCATTATATGGAGTCAAGACCTCTTGATCATGTATCTACAGTGTTCAGGTTCTGAAAAAAAATGCAGAATTGCTTAGGGGAACATGTGCCAGCACCTCTCCTAAAACATATTAGCACACTTTTAAGTTGTCTGCTTGTGAAGAGGAATTGTGTTTCAGGGATGCCCAAAGAATCCACTAGGAGCATGGAGCGTGAGTCTCCTGCTAGGTCATTAGGCTATCTCACCTATCAGTTTACAGCCACAGCGAGCACATGAGGCAATCAGACCGTTCTGTTGTCTGTGGTATGTATTTTAGTCATATGGATTGAAAGAGTCCAGTTTCGTTGAAGGCTTAGGGTTCAGCATAATTGCCATCTGGATAAAATGTTATGGTCTACAGTGCATAGACCGGACAAATAAGATTAGCAAAATGCCCCAACACAAGTGGATCTAGAGCAGCAGGGACCTGATGCCTGTGCTGTATGTATTGCAAGGGGCCTTACTGCAGACTAGTTCTTACCTGAACCCGTGGGTGGAAGACTCACTGACAGCTGGAGTGCATTAAGTGAACACAGACCCCAAGTCCACCTGCCGCTTTGCTTTTATCCAGACAGAGGCCAGCTTGCATTCTGCGGCCGTGTCGTGATACAGCCCAAAGCACAACAGCATGGAAGCAGATGATCATCGAACCAAAGCACAACAGCATGGAAGCAGATGATCATCACATTTTAAGTCTGAAGCACATTCATTGATCTGAACTATAGTGCTAGTGTAGCAACATGACTGCTAACAAGCACATACATGTACATGTTCATGTCTTGCAGTCAGCTTAGAGCATGGAGTTTTTAAGTTGTCTGGCACTAGGCAGTTTATGTCCTCTGTTGTAACCTCAGGCTCCTGCTCCTCTATAGAGGAACTCGCTCCTGGGTCTCCTCTGTGCTGCTGATGTGGCACCACAGACATTAATACACACCGACCATCACTTGCTAATTGCCATTCCCTGTTACCCTTTTAGTCGCATGCAGGTGAACACTTCCAGGGTTTCAGCATCCTTAAAACCTTTAAAAAAGGAGAAAACCACCCGATTAGAGAGCTCCATTTTGACTGCTTCTTCACTTCTACTAGTTCTATCCACTCTTCCAGAGAGACCTCAATAAAGCTTGCAGAAAATCCTATCCTCATATGAAGAAAAATGTTCACCCAGCCTTGTAGGCCAAGAAATTTTAACTGAAGCGGAATGTGTAAACACTTTTGTTCGCCATTTTTTTTCTTTCAGGCAAGAAAATCTCAAGGCAGCCTAGCTTACATGCCAGGCTCAGCCAAGCTTCTTTCTACTCAGACTCTTCTTTGTCTAGCATTTCTAGACCGTTGAAAGGAAACTTAACTCCTTTGTGGGTGGGTCCTTTGTGCCTGTGTCCTTTTTAAAGGAATATCTGTTGAATCTCTGGACAGTATTATAATGAGGGTTAATTAGATTGTAGGCTGCCATTATCCCTTATGTGCCACAGTGGAGTTTATACTCCCCAGCGATTGAGAAGCAGGCAGCTCTTTTGTGACTGTGCAGTGGGTTTGTTTCTCCTGTGGGATTTGGTCTTAAATTTTTCCAGCAAAGTAAAAATGAGTAATTTTGCTAATTTACTCTTTATTTTGCTGTATGATTTCAACTGCATGATTACAACTTTGCTTTGTAAAATGTTTACATTTCAGGCTTTTGATCAAATCCTTATGTAGTAAGATACACTGTATTTAATATATGATATTCAAGGCTAGCCTGTGATTTTTCGGGTCCTGACATTTAAATATTTGAATACATGTAAATTGTGCAAACCCTCAACTGAATTTTCATAAGTCACATACTCTAAGTTTATTTAAAAATGGGAGAGCTTGACATAGATCATACTTACCATAAAGTGGAGATGGAAGGGAGGTTTAGGAAGGAAAGAGTGTGAGCAGCACTGATAGGTCTGGGATGGGAGAGGCTAAGAAATGCTTTCTACTGCAGGGAGGAGGAAGCAAGATGCCTGCATATGTCAGAGGACTGAATGGAAAAAAAAAGTGAAAAGGTGGGTTTCCCACCCAGTGATTATAAATCAGTAAAGCATCGTGGTTTTGCAGTTTTGCCACTTAGAATAAAGTGTAACATTTTGGAGTCCGAGTTTAAATATTTTTCCTGCGTGCTAGCAGGTGAGAACACTCAAGGTTTTGTTGTTGTTGTTAAAAGATGTTTTTTGTTGTTGTTCTGGTCCCTGAGGTATTTTGTGAATTTCAAACAATAATTAATTGGGTGAATGGTCTTTGAGAGGTGTTTTGAGACCCAAGAAAGGAGGTCCCTTTTCTTAAGCAATGGTTTAAATGGAAATGAGTTGTTTACAAGGAATTATGTTGCCAGAAGTTGCCTCCAGAGAATAATACATAATAATACACACTTGAACTTAGAGGAAATTGGTGAGTACTACCTTATTAAAGTGTGTTTACGATGATGCAGTTTCTAATATCTGAGGTAGAGTATACCAGCTGTGCCAAGATAAGCGTACTTGGATGTGTGAGGCTGTGACTGACTCCCTTTGATTCTCCCTGAGCAAATATACAAAAATTAAGCTTTTCTTGGAATGGATATGTGTCATAATTTGAAACATTATAAATTAAAACCCCACAGGCAAGTATTAAAGAAATGCCTACCTATACCCAAGACAGAAGAGCTTTTAGACGTGTTCTTAAATGTGTGTTTTTTTATGCATACAATATATAGTTTTGCAGTCACATGAACTGTCAGCTGAAAGTAGTGGGTGGCCACATACATCAAATTCAACATAGAATCTTTGGTAAAGGCAGTTGTTTATCTGTTGTAACCAGGCCCATTGTTGATACCAGTATTGGCCTTCAAGCAAGTTTTGATACAGTCCCACTAAATTTTCTTAAACAAGAAAATTTACTTTGCGTGGATACAAAGGATAAAAGTGGAAGAATCGAGAAAAAATAAAACAAAAGTGAAATAGCCATTCTTATGCTAGGTCTAAGACCAGTGTGCTTAGTAATACTTTTTGCAGCTATATCTGTGATGACTGTTTTTATTATTGCCAAATTATTTCTAAATTTAGGCATAAGATTTAGAGTGAAATTATTAATTGAAAATCCTTAGCACTGAACACACCATGGTATATATCCACATATTTAACAATGGGAGTAGAGCAGGGCTAAAAACATTAACCTCACTATTTAAAGGAGATATGTGAAACAGAATTTAAGTGCCTTGGAAATATCCTCCATTCATCCTTTCTGAAAGCTAAACTTTACTTTACTTTGGAAGAAAATCTATGAACTTTCTAGCTGTAATGGAGAAATGTGCAGATAAAATTCGTTGCATTCAACCTTCTTTGTGAGTTAGCATTTCCAACACTGAAGTTTTTATATAGCAAAAGTCTTACTGTGCAAACCAGGAGTTGTGAATATGTAAGTAAGGCAGAAAGTGGATAAGCAGCTTAACTTTTCTTCACATTTAGGTCGGATATATTGTATGCAGCAAAGCTGATCAACTGTAAAGGTTTTTATTTCTTCATTTCTTATGCTTTCTAATGATTACCAAGGTCACTATTAGAGCAAGAATGGGAGTTAACAGACCTCTGACGTGCGCTGAGGAAGAGCAGTACTGATCAGGAATATTTTATCTATTCACAGATAACGTGACCCTCTCTAAACACATGTTCATCTCTTGCAGGATACAACAGCATATGGGAAATGATTTATGTGCTCCAAACACTTAATCTATCAGTTAGGAGTTACCTGAAGTCCAGTTTTAAGAGGTTACTCACTGCACTTGGAGATACCTGTCAGCAAATTCTTGAAGAGGATGCATGCACAGTAGTGTTTAGGAGTGAACAATAAACAGCAGAACTGCCTGCCATGGAGAGAGAGGAGTCATCTTCTTGCTCTTGAAAAAAATGCACAAATAATTATAAAGTCAGAAGATGTTACCCTATATAAGTGTCCCTGTACTAAGTGTACACCTTTTCTTAGACCCTGTTTTTAGAAGACAGTCCTGATTGAAGAATTGCTAATGGATAACTTTTTAATACAAATGGAGGTACCTATGTGATTAATATATAACTCACTAGAACTGTCCCAGCTTTCTAGATCTTGTTAAAATCAATCTCTGGGACGGCCTAAATCCCACACGTGCAGCATGGTGCTCCCCTCCCCTGCACACCCCTGCAAAGGGTGGGAAAAGTGCAGCAAGAATGGCATAGGGGCCCTACACCAGTCTCGTAGTTCTGCTCACATAAAATAGGTATGTTAGTGTTAATTCATCCTGAACACTTGTATAGTCTAGGAGTTGAGTTGGAACAAATCTCTTTCCCTGAATTACTGATGAAAATTTGCAGAATTATTTAACTGCACCTATTTCTACCTCAAATTCTCCATAAGACTGGACTAGCAATACTTCCTGTTGTGTATGCAGACTGGAAGTTATTCTCAGCAAAGACAAATACTTAATCATATATTTTACAGTTGTAAGTATGTAATTATATATCAGTTACATCTGGGACTTCTAAGGACATCTAAGGGGATACTAATTTTTAAGCATCCATAGATTATTTTCTCTAACCGCTAACTTTAATGGACAGCACTGTAAAACTGAGTAAATGTGAGGTATCTTCTATTGTAAATCTGATAATAATTACATGGTTCAGCTAGAGCAGGGCTTTGATCAAGAGACGGCTGCACCTAATATAACAGTCAGGATACTAAGAGCATCTCATTCAGTAGCAGGGAGATGGTTCTGGCCAGCAACAGTAGCCACCAACTCCATCTTAAAGCAACCATCTCCATCTCCAGTTTGTTACCTTGTTTGTCTTTGAGGACTTGGTGGAGACCTGTAGTGTTTTTGGGCTGCCCGGCAAACCCTGAAGCTTTGCCATCATCTGCTGACTTCCCCCGCTCTTGACAGGGGTGACTCTTAGCAGAAAGTCACCCTGCTGGCTTTTTATTATCTGCCAAATAGTGCAGCAATAAGCAGGCTGCCTCCACCACTGACTCTTGTTCTACCTACTTTTTTTTTTTAAACTTAATGCTCGTTCTCAAGAAGTTTTTCATATAACTTATAGTAACTATGCCTTTTACTGTGCGTCTTTCCTTTTGATACATTTTGCCATTCACACTCCTCTAAGCTGAAAACGTTAGGAAGACTCCACTGCTGTTGCTCTGTAGATGTTTCCATAGAATGGTTTTCCTGGATGCTTTTTTTGTCTCCCCACATGCAGTAAATGTTTTGTCAAATCTGATTCATATTCTGGAAAAGCAGAACATGAAGAAAATATCTTCAGGTCAGATTTCTTCATATCTCTGGAGTATCCTTTTTCATGTTTTTTTTTTTTTCCCTTTGTAGTTAATTTGGGGGCTATGCTGAGGGACAAGTCACTTGACTCATTTTTGCTCTTCTAGCTTCTTTCAAATATTGTTCTTAGACCCATGAAGCCATTATAGCTGTAATAGGGAGAAGAGTATTTTTGTAGTTTCCTCACTTACTAATCTGCTGTGTGTCTCTGTTTCCAAAAGTCTCTCTTTAAATATACTTGAAGAAAGAAAAAAAATACCACCACAAGCCCCTAAAAATGATTGAGGAGACAAACACACCTGTCAATGTGCTACAAATATTGAATTGTTTAGGGAAACGACTGAACAATTTTCCTGACTGTTTGTTCACCTCTGCATATTTATAATGTCTGATGATCATTTAATTGACATTAATTGCAGAGGAGAGAATGATAATATGCATTAAAAGAGAAATGGGAAAGCAGAAAGTCTAGACCAGCCTTCAGACAGAAGCCATCTGAGATCTTAGATAAATCTGCCACAAACCCATATACGGATAAATGAAAACATTGAAATGACTTTGAACACTCTCATAACCGCCTTTTGTGCATTATGATTCTTGCTACCCACTTGCTGGAACAAAAATAAAAATCAAAATATTTAGAGACAGATATGTCATGGGAATTTCTGTGCAAATGAATGAAATAATCAACATCCTTGCTTTCCTGAATGACATCACTTGCACAAGGCATAGAAACCACTGCAGAGGATGCACACTGGAATAAAAAGTGCTAATGGGTGTTTGCAAAGAAAATTTAGTACCTCATATCCTTGGGAAATGTTTGGCTGTCACAGCTCATGACCCCAAATCTTAAATTCATTCAGTGTGTGGACTAACTGCAAATCACTTTTTGCCACTGCCATCCTGTTTGTGGAAAGAACACAGATATACAGGTGGAGAGAAGGCAGTCTGTGGAGCAAAGTTATTTCAAGGTTTAGCAATATGCTTACTAGCTCATGAAGTACTACAGAATAAACTAGAAGAAGGGGCTGAATTAGAATGGCTTTGCTAGAAGTCATTTCAGAGACTGTAAATATGATAAGGATTAAGTAAGAATTTCAAAGGATACCTTTGAAAGCCTTGTAGGGCTTTTTTTTTTTAGACTATATCTGGTGAATTTGAGCAGTTACTATCATTATAAGACTAACATAGTTAAAGAAATTTGGACAATTTCCAGGGATAACTGAAAATGCTTAAGACTTTTTTGACAGAAATTTTATATGAGTGGGGGTGGAAGAAATTATGTTTCTGCACAATTTGCAAAAATAATCCCATTTCAGGCATCTTCAAGTCTTGCATGCACTTATTCCATTGTTATCTCTGAGCAACCCAGATGGCACATTAGGATTCAGGATTTAGTGTAAACCTTGGAAGACTCCCTATAATTTCAGGTGGATTAGATGAATCACAAAGATGTCCTTTTGCTTGATGTTTTCTAAGCCTAAGGAGTCCAGAGTTTGTGAGTGTTTTTGCTTTGTTTTTCTTGCTGGCTTCCCAATATAGAGGATGTCCTTCTTTTCAGAGTAAATGATATTTTGAATGTTTATAACACAGTTTTGAGAGAGGTATTTTTATAAATTCAGGCATTTCAGGTAGAAGCTGAGGAAACCTCATATTCTTCACCTTGTCACAGAAAACATGTCTAGTTGTATCTATTATTCTGGTAAAAGATTCAGCATGGGACAACAGTCAGTTGCCTGTGATGGAGCTGAATGTAGCTTAATGGATTCAAATGGAAGAATTGCACCCACTTATTTTTTTCCAGGGCCAACAGGCCCAATTAAAATGTTACTAATTGTTTTATAATGGTATCTCTGCTCTTGGGAATTACTAGTCTGTGACGGGGACATGGTGTACTGCAGGTGAATGCAAACTACTTTCTTTCTAACATTCAGTGTACAAATTTTAAACAATTACCTAAATTCCTGTGAGCTGCATAGTCTTAATGGAAAAGTAATCTTTTAAGGTATTTAGGATAATGAGAACACTTAAGTGTTCTTATTTGATACAGTTCTCCTACTCCTCATGAACAAATTAGCGTGCCTAAATAACTCTATACCTTTATTAGAATTAATCTATAAAGTTTCCTGATTGAACTGATCATTCAAACCTGTGTCCAGTTTTAACACCTTTAGTGGATCTAAATTGAATATTTGACCCTTTTCCCTCTGCATGAGAATGACACAGGACCAAGTCCAAGCTCATGCAACATGCTGGTGTTCTGGCACCGTTAAAACATCTAAACCAGTTCAGGAGTAGAGTCTAGTTTCTGTGCTACACCCAGTACATGATACATTTTGAGTCACGCCAGTCTTCTTACAGTAGCATGAGCAACATAGCTTTTTATTATTAGTTTTCACTGATGTGCTGGTAAGTTGAAAGGGAAAAGAAAAAAATGAACAAAATACCCAAAGCAAAACAAAAAACAACTCTAAATGAATATGTGCATGGAAAAGAAAGTATGTGATTGTGGCAGGAAGTGATTGCATCATAAATTGTCTATCTTTTCCTCAGATTTTGCATTATTCTCAAAAATTATAGCTATGGATTAATTAATTTTCATTAAAAAGAACAGTCCTCTCCCCAGTGTTATTAGGTTGAATAGACATACCATGTGGAGATTGTTACTATTTGCTAATTTTCAATTAATTTATTAAGATCTGCTCTCATTTTTTAATTTCAGTAATCAGTGTCAGTCTGTTATGAGAGCACCTCTGTAGTCTAGACAGTTCATACTCATTTATGTGATAAATAATGGATAAATACTGAGTGTGCCATTAGCTGTTAATGCAGTGGATTGATCCCCTGCAGCACATATTCTCCATCCTTGTTTTAGCACTTACCCCACCCATCTCTTGCACTTACTGTGTGATGTCTCAGTAGCAGGGAACGGGGTTCCCTGGTCATTCCTAATTTAGCTCATTTTTATCAGTCATAAACAGGTTGACATAAAATAAAGCTTATTTTTGTGATATGACAGAGAGCTTTGCAAATCAAAAGGTACTACTGCTACCACCTTTTTGTGACTGCTATCACTACTCTATCCTGTAGTTGTAGCACAATGCAGTTTTCTTTTAGATAACCAGGCAGAATCTGTAGTTGTTTTTTTTTTTCTTTTTTTTTTTTTTTTTTCTTTTTTTTTCTTTTTTTTTTTTTTTTTTTCAGATTTCCATTTTAATATATTGTCACTGTTTTGGCCAAAAGGCTGTGACAAATAGAAGTTATTCAAAGTCTCCATTCCCGTTGCCTTCAGGTGTAAGAACAGGGATCCAAAATGAAGTTACTGGCATCCCACTCTCCATTTTACGACAATAGGTAATTCCAAAAGCAGAAGGAAAAGGGAAAAGGCACCAGGGCCATATTACCTTCTTAAAGCAGAAGTGTGGAGGCATCCCTTTGGTCTGTCTCCCAAGACTAATCAAACTTACATGGAGGAAACGATAATGCTCCTTTGGTCTCCACTGAGATTAGGTGTGGGCCTCCGGAAAGAGAGTCCTGTCTATCAGAGCACGTGCTCCCCTTTGGTTCTTGCCACCACGCACACACGCATCGTATGCACACGCTTAGTATCTAGGAGAATGTAAATAGTTATATTAAATGTATGCGAGTTTTATCTGATTGACTGGTGTGAAAATTACTGTATCTCCGTTTCAGATATAATTGCCCTATTTTACATGGATAGCAAAAATATTAAAATCGTAGCATAGGCCGAAGTTTGTGGGGGCATCAAGAAGCAGGGTGTTCGAGGAACATAATATTTCTGAATTTCGGAAGATCTTTGGCAAGGCTGCACGTGAGTGGCCGTTTTCTGCGCGGCAGCAGCAGTGTGTTTAAGCACGACCAATTTTTATGTTTGATACAAATACTTGTGTACAGTTCACTGGAATAAAATTCTTATGTTTTAGATTTTAGAAGTCTACAAATGAAGAATTAGTTTGTTACATCCCACCTTTATGTTTAGGGGGTAGTGTTTCTAAACCACTTTTTACTGCTGAGAATGTATCACTTTTCATGTTTCATAGGAATGACAGTATTCAAGACCTGCTATCCAGTTTTGCACATTTTCCTCAGTTCCTAGTGTTCAAACTGAGAAGCCTGGGGCAATAACTGGATAGCTAATTACCTTTTAACTATACGTTTGTAAGGGGATATGCAAAATGTGAAAAAAAATCCTTTCTGTTTTATTTAAAATATTCTATTTTAGGAAAGGAAGGTGAAGAGGAAAAAAAAAGAAAGAAAGATGGGCATAAGCAACTGGAAGATGAACTCTTTCCTCCTTGTGCATAGTCCAGTGAGTGGTTACAGCCATCTTGAAGTATATTTCAGAAAAGTTCCTTCAGTTCTTCATCTAGCAGAAGATACTGGAATCTGTACCTCCCTCTTCTTATTCTCTTCAAAAGGCTAAAACATATGTATTGGCAGGTAAGAGATCTTTTAATTATTTTTGCTGACTATATATTTTGTATACGTAATAAAATATTATCTGTTTTGGAGACAAGAGCACACGTTTCACCTCTGAAGTAGAGCTAAAGGCTCCTTGTGACCCGTCGCGATGGCTGCTTGTTTTATGCAAAGAGAACAGTGTCATAAGGAGACATTTCTGCTGTCCTATAGCCTGGTCCTTAATGCCTTTGCATAAAATAATGGGAGAGCTAGTCTGAGTCTGCTCTCTAATGCATTCCTCTATACCAATGAATTTTTAGCTCGGTAGTTGGGTTACTCTGTCAGGCAAAGAGATGAAGTTGTGTTACTCATTTTAAGAGTTTTAGCCTTAAGCTATTAATCAGAAAAGAGGAAGAAATGGGAAGAAGAATGCGGGAATGTTCTTTCTGTGTCAGTTCCATGAATACAATCCTCTTCCTTTCCCAGAAGTACCTTTCTTTCAGTCAAAAATCATTCAAATATTTAAATAAATATTTGCAGATAATTTCAAGGCAATTGAAAATACATTTTCTTGAATTCACTATTTCTTTTCCATTGACAGAGTTAACTTGATGGGTACATGTGACTTTCCTGCGCACATCTTTAAACAATAGCTCTACAGAGAACATAGCAAAAGCTCATTTGTGTTGTAGGATACCAAGACCAAGAACAAGGCAGTGTGACCAGCGGTTTCAGGATGACTCCAACACTTACAGCTAGAGTTCAATTTTCAAAACACATGAAGCAGGTTAGTGTAAGCGTATAGCAGAAATGTTGGGGTCCAGTTTGATACATCCAGTGAGTTCTGCTTACTCTATGACATTTCTTCCAGATTTGATACCTTACAGGGAAAAGTGGTGCTACAGGGTTTTTTCTTCAGGAAGAAGAATTACATATTCTTTCCAACTCCATTTGTTTTTTCTAAAAACATAATGAAAAGTTAATTATTTGGGGAAGTTTTTTAGTCAGAAAACAGGCTTTCTTCTTTTGCCAGCACTTGCATCATACAGAACTATTAATATGAGAATATTAGATATTAAAACTGAAGTTTATGGGGAAAGCTTCAAACTGGTACCACTGGAGCTAAACCAGCTGTAAGGATGAATAGTGTTACTGAACATCAGACAATCATTGCTTGCCAGAAGGATATTTTCACCAGCAGTACCAGAGGATTCTGTTGCACGGCTAAAGCTCAGTAGGCAGAACTTAGCTGAAAGTTCAGCAAGAAATCAAAAACCTTGCTATTTTCACAGAGAGACAAGAAAGAGATGCCTTTTCTAAATACCATTTTTGTTATTTTTTATACAAAACAGGTAGCCTGGGCTGAAGATATAGGTCATGTTAGCCACACTACTCTCTTGCAGTAAGCCGTGTAAGTAAAGATTTGGGTTCCCATTAATAATAATGTTCTTCCTTCGTTAAAAGGAGTCCCCATGTCTCCGTTCCAGACTGTGAAACTGATACGTGACACTGTCTCTTCCGCTGGTAACACGAATCTCTTTGGCCGGAGAAGCAGTATCCCTCCTCATGAAAATCTATATTTTCTGGCAAGATTCTTGCCAGATCTGGCAAGAGCACACCCTATTAGGGTTGTTCACAGCACTGAGACCAAAATCTCTGACTGTTAGATAAGCTGGAAAGTCCCTTTCCCATCTTTATCTCAACTAATATAGTCTTCCTAGAGACTGAATTTCATTTAGGCTTCATCAACGCTTTCCTCCTGAGAGATGTTTCCTCCCCTTCAGGTCAGGGGGCTGAGGCTGCTCCCAGGGCTCTTCTGTCGCCGGGGCTTGGCCCCGGCCACTGCGGAGCAGCCCCTTTTCCCTGGAATTGTGCCTTGGCAGCAAGTCGTGTGCATCGAGATTCTGCTGCCCCTGAAGCAGCTGCAAAGCTGGAGAGGGACCAGTGGTCCCACTGGTTTTATCTTGTTCCTCTGGAAGTCACATGGGAAGGAAGAGCATGAAAATTTCATGAGCTACAGTTTACAGGGTTCCCACCGACCTCCAGAGCAATCTAATTATCTTTGCTGTGTATGTCATAAGTTGTATTTAAGTAGCACAAATGCTACTACTTTTATGTTTTTGGCTTTAAAAAAGGGACTAAACTGAAACATTTTATGAAGTAGGACAATTTTTGTGTCTATATACGTGCAAATGTTCTTAAAATTTTTATTCTGACTTCATTAAAAACATAACAGCAAGAGTGAGGGTGTAAGTTTATACATTTTAACCAACAAAAAAAAAATTTCTCAACTTTCAGAAAAGGATTCACTATTATTTAATCAATTCATTTTGTGGGAGAAGGCTAAGTATCTTCAAATTATATTTATTTTTACCCATGCATAAGGAAGAAAAAGTGAGAATGAGAGGTGCCCTGAGATTTAAAATTCACCACATTTTGCTTTTGTTTCCATTGGATTCTTTCTTTCTTGAATTTCAAACACTTTTAAGCAACTGAATCATGCGCTGTAGGAAAATTGCAGAAACCATTTGACTTTCAGAAGAATGATCATTATGGCTGAACCTTGGCAAAGCAGTAAGTGGCCAGTTTAAAGTACTGGGCACATCTTATTGTCAGCCTTGTAACACTGGACTTCATTCAGCTATTATAGTCTCCTTTTCTCAGTAGATTTTTGTATTGCTTTCAGGAAAGCAAAGTTGTTTTGAGCTAAACGCAACAGCTATTCATGTCCTTCATACAAAGCATCCCATGTAGCTTCACTGTCAGCTAATCTGATTTATGTGTATAAATTATTACCCTGGCATTTTATCAGAACAGATCTAGTTGTGTGTCCTCTTAATCCAGGGGAAAATCACAACAGCCTCAAGAAGAGAGCTGCATTTGGTACTCGGGGATGATGTCAGAAAAAAATGGAAGAAGTCAGGAAATGAGAGGGACGGAGTTCCCTTCTTCATATGCCAGCCCAATGGTGCTGCTCCTGATTTATCCCAGTGGACCCCCCCAAGATGTCCTGGGGCTTGGGCTTGTGTTCTGATTCCTAACCCCCATCTCTTGAGACTGGACTGACACTGGGGCCTGTTCAAATTTCATGTTGTCTTTATGATGTTCTTCCCCAATGACATGAGAAAAGAGCAGGGCAGTGATAGAAATTTCCCTGCTCTGGGAATCAAGAAATATATTCCACCCTTGTTCCTGTGCTGCCCCAGGAAGAGCTCTGGGAAAGAATTATGGATCTCCCCCCTTTATGGGATGTAATCACTGGCAATGGCACATTGCTTATTTTTCACATCTGACTTCTGATAAATAAATTCAAGTTCTTGATTCCCCTTGCTGTTCTGTACACAGGTCCCATTAAAATATGTAGAAATGCACTAAAAGGGAAGGAAATCTACCTACTCTGTAAGAAAGGTCACAGAAAGAAGCAAGATCTGCTTCTTCTAATTTTCTTGCCTGACACCACGGACTGAAGTCATAATCTTTTAGTTTTGCTTTTCCATCTGCCAAAAAGGCCTGTCTTCCTACTTTAACGTAGGGTTTGGGGAAGTAAAGAATTCATGTTTTTAAAAGTAGTCCCACATTACATCAACAGAGATCACAATAAAGAGGCAAAGTGTTCAGGGAAGCCTAGAGTTGACTTTTAGCTAAATCCTACGTTGTAAAATACCTTACATATACAGGTATACGCTCCTTAGCCTATACTTACAGGACATAGTTAAGCCATTTAACATACAGTACTCATATCTGTGTCTTTAGAAATATAAAAATATACTTTTCTGTTAAATAGTTAAAAAATTCTCCTTAGTAAAGCTCTGACTTTATTCTGTCCCATCTAAAACTCTAATGTCTCTTTTGAGTTGCAGTTTGAATCTGTCTGTCCCAACAGCTTGGCACGTGAAAGTTCAGTTAGCTCTAGCAATGCTCTGACTCAGTGGGAACATTGACAACATGATAGTCCTGTCATCTGGACTAGCCTTTCAGCATCATGTCACCTACCTTTTTTTTTTTTTTTTTTTTTTTTTCCCAAAAATGTCATGTTTATTTCAGAAAGTCTTGCAAAATTTGAAGGAAAAATATGTAGGTAAGTTTCACAGTGGTCAAAGATCACCTGGTAGAACTGTGACAGACTAAAAAATATTTCGTAGTGCCTCAAGAGACAAGAAAAAAAATCACAGTACCTCTAAAGGCATCCTAAATATTCTTTTAAAAATTGTTTAGCTGTTTTGCATATTATAAAAGTCAATTTATCAGGGTTATAAATAACAGAACACAGTTACTCTTTATTAGTATGTACCAATATGGTATGTATTCCATCAAACAGTACAGTCATTCATGTTGATAGTTTTAGTCATTCTGTTGGGAACCTGATTAGATACTTGGGATACTTCTAATGGATATAATTTAGTAATAATAAGGTATTGCTTATGCTAAATATATTAATAGATTTTAAATGGTTAGTGCTATTTTCTTGTCTCTCCCTGAATAATGAACTATGTCTTATATGTTCACTGTACATTGGATGATGGAGCAATATCATTATAGTGTTATCAGTATGGGACATTTGGAAGATTTTTAATTGGATGTTACATGGCCAGGTTGAAGTTTATGAAAGAAAACTGTCCTCAATGTGTAATGTCTGCAGTAGAGAGTGGGGATAACTGACAGAACACCAGGAAATTGGTACTATTTGAATGCTTCGCCACTATTCACGCAAACCATCTGTGATGCACTTCAGGGAAAAAAACAATTTTCAGAAATGTTTGTTCTGAATATGCAAATTATTATTTTTCTATTTATTTCCAGTCACGTAATTGGGTCTGGTTCTTGGACTATGTCTTATGGAGATATCAGTACACTCTGCAGCTTATTTAACTACTTCAGTAGCTTGTGAAGACTCAGAATTGAGCTGTCCCCGTTCGAGATGAGCTTGAAATCCCTATTTAGCTTTGCTGAAGCAGAAAATGAGTAAAGGAAATGAGGACGCTCCGGCTGCAGTTTCACAGGTTGCTGAAGCTGATCTGCCACTCTTTTTTGCATGTGCAGAGAGGCTGTTTTTGTCACATTCTCTCCCTGCTGCTCCTGTGCACAGTGACGCTCGTGGTGACAGCGCAGGGCTCTGCGGCAGCAGGGACAATGGGCTGGGCAGATATGGGCACCCTTTCCAGTTGCTGCACTGTCTCCTCTGGCCTCAAAGAAGCAGCTAAGGGAAATGAAACCTTGCATATATTCCGAGCGAGCTAGTCATTCATTCTGAGAATGAAAGAGATCCAACTGCGGGGTAAGAGATCCAAAATGCCCACAAGTTTAGGTCAGCAGCTACCTGGTTACAAATTTAGGTCAGCAACTACCTGGTTCAAGGGACAATCTATTACTCTGTTCACAAAACAGATTTATTCTTGATTGCACGAAGAGCATTTGAAACATTAATAGCATTTTACTGAAGCCAGACTTGAAGCTTTCCCTTTTCTGAGGATTTAAATATTTGTTATACCATCCACAAATGTTGTTCTTCAGCTATACTAGCTTGAATGGTGCAGAATGTGCCTATAACAGTATGTTATATTAACTAAACTTGTGATGATGACTATACAGTCTCTGAGGTCTTGAGAGGTGAGAGTGGAGGAGCAACACAGAAGCAGACCTGCAAACCCAGCAAGTGGTTTACTTGCCTTACAGTCACCCATTTGGATCTGTGTGTTCTTTCTGCTGACAGACTATTATACTCTTATTTCCTTTAATTTGTCTGAAACTAATTCTGAGCTGATATATTGATTTTTTTTTTCTTTTTTTTCCCCCACAAAATGCCTTCCACCTTTTACTATATGTGGTTAATTATAATAATAATAGTAATACAGTAATAATAATACAAAATTGTGTCATTTAATGGATTAAACGGGTAAGTATGAGACTTCTTTGCCCGTTTCTCACACTGCAAAGGATTAGTTGCTGTTAACTTTCATGTAATCTAAATATTTTCTGGCTTGTTCATGTAGGTGTATAATTAGGATGAAGTAGCAGATAGCATTTCCTTCCTCTTACTAGCTTTAGTATCTGAGAGATGCACACAGAATTCCATAGAATGTTGTTTGGATTTATTATTTCCATTATGTTACTCAGTTTAAACACTCAGTTTAAATGAAGATGCTGAAGAACTTTTAGTTTATTTTTCTAGTAATCTCTAGTAATATCTGCAGCCCAGGGACCTTGAGTTGGGAACAGTGCTTGTCATGCTGAGAAATCATGTAGACACAGAAATCAGTTTCTATTTATACATTTTAATATTCACCTGCCTCAGCTGAACAAGCCTCTTCTTAGGTTCTTAGCAAAATATTGTCCTTAGGCTGACAGTTACAACTTTTCCCTTTGAAGTAAAAATGTTTTTTAAACCTATCAGTGTGCTTATTGACCAACAGAACATATGACCTTCTTTCTTTTTTCCAAGTCCATTGGTAGTTTGATAATTATACTGAGACTGCAGTTAAAATTGTTGTTGAAACAAAATCCAATGAATGTATCCTATATGAATTTAATTGTGTTTACCTCTATAAAAAATCCAATAATTAGTAGTCATTGGAGAAGGGAAACTGCTTTTATTACTGAACTGATTTGGGCCAAATCGTACTTATTCTCTCAAAGCTACCTATAGCAGTCACAGTCTGTGGGAAAGGCAGGAAAAGTCCTAGAGTGCGGGGCTGTAGGGTCTAGGAAAACACTTAAGCATATGCTTAACTTAAAGCCCAAGAGAACATCACTGAAATCACTTGGTTTATTCCTGCACTTAGCATTAAGTATACTGTTACATACCAGCTTCACTCCAGACTTTACTGTGCTATACTGACCCTATGCAATTTTACCCACCTCCCATTGATGTAAGAACCTTTGTGCAGCCTTTAGTGGGTCTTAAGTGATATTAAATATTCCATTAGAGAAATGTTGTTTCCATTATAGGTTTACAACAATTTTAACATTTAACGGCTATCATTAAAATATGTAGCTTTATAACATGCTTTATCCGTATATGTAGCAGATTGCTACTTACTGGCAACTGGTCCTGTATTAATTTTTCAGAAACATGTTTCCTGAATATGATTAATGACTCATATCCCTTTCATATCTGTTTATTACAGATGAATGGTATATGGATTCTAAAATACAAAACATATGCTAAATTTCTAATTGGACTGACAATGTCTCAAAAATATTAGAAGTTTGAAAAAAAACAGTTAACAGAAAAGTTTGTTATCTTGATATTTCACATTTATAAACTTGTTATATTTGTACATTTTCTATTGATCATATGGATCTTTTAAATCATTTCTATTTTTAAGGCAGAAAATAAAAATCTGCTTTGCAATATCTTTCTTTTATAGTGTAGAAAAAGAAAACCAGTTCCAGAATTGACTGGAATTTTCATTAAATGCTTCTCCATAAAATTATTGAAAATAAAAATTCCAAAAAAGCTAAAAAGAAGTCACACATGTTTTCAGGAAAAGAAAGGCTATTTGTCACGGAAAAAATAATCCTTAAATTGGTAAGAACATAGGAGCAGCTGTAGTGAGTCAGATGAAAAGCCTGTATAATTTATTATCCTATCGCAAAGAATGGTCAGTTAAAATGCTCAGGGAAAGAGTTTCCTCCTGTTGTCTCCTGTATCTTCTCCATGAGAGACCCTCTTTTACCAGTCAGTGGCTTAGAGACGAATCCCCCGAGCATCTCCACGTACAAACAACCACTGCCGTGTGAGCCAGGAATGGGCTTTTCCACTGGCCATGTAGCCAGTCTCTCTCTGAGGACATCGACACGTCACAGCCTTCCTTCCCCCTCGTTCTGCGCTCCAGCCCGCTGCTGTGTGAGAAGGTGCTTCCTTTTGGTTGCTTTAAATCTGCTACCTGATACCTCTTTTGGTGGGGAACAGGGGAACACACACTATTAGTGTTTAGATTTTGAGAACAGCAGTGAACGTTAGGTTCCTGCTCACCTACTCATGATCAATAATTCAGTACGTGCTGTCAAAAGGATAACTGGCATTCGTAATCCACACAAAAACCTTCCTCAGCTGGGAACGGTGAGACATGCCCTGGCAGTTGAGTGACAGGGAGTTTGATGAATGGTTCATAGCTAGGAAAAAACATCAGCTCCAAAGGGTCACCAGCGGCCACCTTTTGCGGCCTACTTTGGCCAAGGATTCAGCTACCTGAGCAATCCCACAGCTCCCACAAGAGCTGCGTTTGCTCTCCTTAAGAGCATGAAGGTAAGAGGGTTGGCCATACCTGTTGTACCATATCTCATTTCCAGTTTGAGGATTATTTAGTCTAGATTACTTAGTCTCATTTGGAAGCCACTCTAGGTTCTCCTTGTCATTTTGCTGTAAACCTTTGTGGTAGAAAATACCAGAAATGCATTCAGTATGTGTCACCCTGGATCTATTCAACTGTATAACTTTTTACCTCTTTCATTTCTGAGTAACTCCTAAAAATTGATCTTTCTGGACACTCCTGAACAGTGAGTTGATGTTTTTGCAGAACTGTCTGCAGTCACTTCTAGACCTTTATTTGAGTTTGACCAGTTATAGCTGTTATAGAGCCCAGGACTGGGCTGGCATACTTAGAGTTAGATTTCTCCCTGATTTGTGCTGCTGACATTGAATTTCATTTCCCTTGTTCATCCTATATCTGTGAAACCATGAGCGGTAGTTTCAGGTATAATGGAGATTTGAATATACTTGTAATTTGTGTATAAAAATCATCTAAAACTGTTGACAAAACTGATAGAAACACTTCAAACCTCCATAATGTGTATTTTTAAGTTGTAAATACCTTAAAATATTTATTTTAAAACATTTTATTTTCTTTCACTTTCCAGTTGAAGTTTTAAAGAAATTCTTTTGTGAACTTCATATTTAGAACAGTATTTCTTAGGAACAAAAAAGTCCCATTGCAGAAGTGTGACCAGCTTCAAAGACATACATTATCTGTTAGTTTCAGTGAATCAGAGTTTACATATTGATGATCCGCTGTAATATATATGAGCAGGATGAGCATTGACTCAGAAGCAAAAGCTTCTCATAAGCAGTATTTCAGTTGCCCAGTTCCACAGCTTTTACTAAGTGTTACTGCCTTGAAGAAATGTCTACAACTACATACTCCATGTTATTTATTTAGCATCTACTATTTGAAGTTGGACTTAAAAATTTTCTAGACATTCATGACAGCCAAAGAGCTACATAAGCACAAGCAGTTGAAAGGACACTGGTATAAGTGCTGGCTTTTTTGACATTTCATTTATACTCCAAAGTAATACATTGTAATGCACGAATTACTTCCTAACATGAGACAAGGGCAACCATGGGACACTCTCTAGGTGTGTCAAGCAAGTTATGGCAACAGTCGGAAGCTTCTTTTGAACTTGTTAATACAAATGATAAATTAAAAAATGTGCATTATCAAAGTGCAAATACTGTTACCTGGCAGTAAAGAATGATCACTCATTTGTTGAAATCCTAAATAATGCCCAATTAACAACCGTTTTGTCTGTCAGTATCACTAACACATCTACGTGATGTTCAGATTAAACAAAATACAAGTATTTCTGACAACTATAGAATTAATTCCTGGTATCTAGCCCACTTCTGGGAAAAGTGGCAACACAGAGGTGACATTTGTACTGGTTTTCAGACAGAGGATCTACTTTTATGTTGTTACCCTGCTAATATTTGAATTAGAATCAGCCCAGATTACCTTTGGTCATGTCCTTCTTCGTGCCTTGTTGAGTTTACTAGCTTATATAAACTGAAAACTAACTTTATAATCCAAATCACTACAGTGAGGAGAGTTCAGGAATGGGAAAGAATTTAAGAAAGTCCCAGACCTATAGGAAGTGGCTTAGGTCCTTCAGTAGGTGGCACACTTCCCTGTAAATCACTTGTGAAGGAAGGTAGTGCCAGCGCGCTCAGGGCACCTGCCGGGGCGGGGGAAGATTCCCAAGATGCAAAACCAACAGCCAACGGATGTGGCCGGTGAGATTCCCATGGTGTGTGCCAGAAGAGTAAAGACAGTCTAATATGGTCAAATGCTAGGTAGCCACAATTTAATTAACAAGATTTTTTGTATCCGAAGTGCATTTTGCCATTTTGAGAAGAAGTGAGGCGTTCTTCCTTCCTCTGTTTCTGGGTGCCACCATGCAGTGCTGAGAGTGGTCTTTCCCTGTGTCTCTCCTCAGCTCATACAGCAAATTCTCTGTATATGAAGCAGATGCTGTGATGAGTTTTCTTTGAATTGGAAGAGGATATAAAATTGAAAGTTGCTTATTTGAGAAGAAGACTGACTGAAAAACTATCAGTCAATCAGCTTTAATACGAACATAAATAGGTAGGCTATTAGAAAATAGTCACTTAATTGTTTAGGTTATATAACACATTAAATGTCTTTTGCATTCTCTTCCTTCAGCTGTTCTTGGAAAAAATGGGTGAGAGGATACAAAATAAATAGGCACTATTATTTTTATTTTAAGAGAAATAAACTGTGCCGGCTAACATAGTGTGCTTGTTATAACATTTTTTTCCAAATGCCTAAAAGTAGAGATTTTTCAGAAACTTGATTGGGTTGTGGTATTAAAAAACAAAACAAAATAAAACAATGGAACCTGGCTGTAACACTTACAGGGTTAAGTAGGGTTCTTGTATTAGAAGTGCACATAATGCCTTGGCTGAGTGTGTGGTCAGATTTGTGTATTTTCCTATTCAGATGGCTAATTAGTTGTCAAAATGGGAATGAGTAAAAATCACCTTTTATTTAAAAAGCCCTTTTCTCTGATTCATGGACTTTGCAAAATATCTTCTCATGAAAGGGCATAATTTCAGATTTGTTGTTGTTTTTCTCCCCTACTTGCTAAGGTCAAATGATGACCTGTTATTATCAAGCTGCTGACATTCATAGCAGGTTAGTTCTGCCTCTAGAAATGCTTTATGTGGAGAAAAACACATTTTTGGAGGGAAAGCTTAACATAGCAGAAAAATATTTATGCTTTGAGAAGTAGATCCATGTGTTCATTAGCAGGCAAATAGTCTTCTCCTTCCTTTTGGCCATCTGCCAGAGTTCTTTACACACCAACACTGACTCCTTCATGCTATTACCGTTGTGCTCCTTCGTGGCATTTACTAGTGTACGAGCTTGAAGTTCTCCTGGATAAAGAAGTGCTTCACTGTGACTTCCTTGTTTCCTGTGGAGGAGTCCCGGGCACAGTCCCCTGTGAGGAAGGGTTGCTCTTGTTTGCATAGGAGAGTAGACAAACAAGATACCACAGCCCTGAGTAAAGTAACACATATGGAGACGTGTTGGGAGGCTGAGCTGGCACCATGGTTTTTTCTTTTCTTGTAAGCTAAGACCACTCAAGCAAGATGAAAGCAATATGCACAAACTGGGAAAGTGGAATCCTGTGGCATGAAATATGTTTTATGATTCTGTATGACCGATATGTGAAACTCAGAGATGTTAGATATCTCTGAGCAGAAGAGTTTGAGAGGCTCAGTAGGTGGTATCTCTGAAAATAAAAATTCCTACAGCTATCTGGATTAGTTTTGCTGACATTGCTTATCTTTTGATGCATATGGCATCCAAAGTAAAGCAGGAGACAAATGCAGCCCTTTCAGGACCGTCAGGAAGTCTTTTAATCCAGCTCAGTCTCCTTCCTCACCTTCCTTCCCAGCTGCAGAGCCACTATGGAGGCTCCCTCTTGCTCTCAGGGGAGGTCCCTGGGGAGGACCTGGTGGCCAGGCACCTCACCCTTGCTGACCGTGAGCTGCTCCCACATCACATGCGGCCCTTCTCTTACGCACAAGCAGAGCCAGAGAAGATCCTTCTTACAGCCCTTCTCTTGCAGGAGAGGGAGTAAGCTCTCCTTCTAGCATCGGAAAACCAGCCCCACGTATCTTGCAGTCCTAGTGATAAGAATAAAGAGCACCGAATGTAACTAGGGAGTTAGAAAAGGGAGCGGAGGGGAGGACAGCAAGAGACACTGAGATCCAGTCAGTTGAAGAAGAGTGAGGGAAAAGGGAAGGAAGTTCTAACACAAATAATGCACGATGCATTTTAAACAACATCGATAGAAAGCAATTAATACTTGTTTATTTATGAGGAATGTAATTCACATACAGTTTCCCATGTCAGTATAGCTTGTCTAATTTAGTCAGACTTTGAGAAAGAGGATGCTAAATGGAAGCATAACAACAACACCAACACTAATTTTAATTTTCTCTTCTGCCATTTGGGACTTTCAGGAAATGGGACATTTGGCTCCACTGTTGCTTTTCAGTAGTTACACTGAAACCAACAGCGCCCAGCCCTTTGCATAAGGAAGTATCCTGTTTTGGTTGGGGAATACTACCTTGTAAGGCTTTACAGTAAGGTAAGGCTTTATCCGTAACAACTTTATGAAGCAATTACTCAGGCCTTGAGGGTGTCAGTTTAGACACCTAAGTAATTTTTCTCAAAGAAAGACAGGATGAATTGCTTTAAAATTGTTAGTTATTTTAGGAATGGTTATTTAACATTTCAACTCAACTGTACCACCGAAGAAATATTACATAGTGTTTCCTATTATCTACTTATGAGAGCAGCATGGTTTACCAAACTGATAAATGTTTATTTTATGTTCTGAGATCTAAAAAGATCTATTCTAAAAATTTTTAGAATCATTTTTGTTTAATGTGAATATGAATGTCTTTGCTGAACATTATCATTCCTTATTGCACCTGCTACTAGCAGCAGTTATGAGGACCAAGCTGCTTTCCAAGCAGCAAAAAATGACTTACTAGAATGAATCTGAGAACATCTATATGGAGATAACATCTTCAAATCTCACACTGCCTCAGTTCTTTTTTTTTTTTTGAGCTAAGTTTGAATGATAGTGTTGTTAAAAGTTAAATGTAAATGCAAAAAGGAAAAAAACATCTAAAGGAAAGTGAAAGGACAGGATGACCCAAGGACATCGTTATTAAGTTGTGTGGTCACATCTGGGCAAGTGATTCAGATGCGTCTGTTGCCTCTGTGTGGAATTACTGGCAGGAGTTTGTGAAGAAAACTACTCAGGCATCCTAATGGAAGGAGAATGTGAGGCAGGACGCAAGGGCTTTGGTTTGAGAACGACTGCTCTTTAGAATGATTGTGAACATCTGACTGTTGTCCCAGCGTCTTCTGGAGTCTGTTGCCTGGGCTGATAAAAATGAACTCGTGAAGCCCTGTGAGTGGCGGAACAGAAGCCAACAACGCTCGGCACCGTGCAAGAAGGCGAGCGCGCCGGGCGGGAGCGTGCTGCTTCCCGGGCGGGAAAATCCTCGCAGCTGTCCTTTCGGGGCAGAGGTGAAGGGAATTGCTGGGGATAGGAGCAATACGGGAAAACCTCAATTTAAAACAAGTCCCAAGCACTACGGTCTCCCATTGACTTAATCTGACTTCGTGTCAAATACAGATTGCAAGACCAAGGTCAGTATATTTACACAGACAGAATAAATCCAGTCACACAATACTCAGTGACAGGAATGACAGTATCACTTGCACTGAAAAACAGGAAAACAAAATAGGACATGCTTACTGACCAAACAAGACAGTAACTCCACGAGGAATGGCCAGTATTTTTGGTAGCTTTGGTTCAGTCCTCCTAGGATTGGATATGCTTATAGGAACAAATGTTTTATGTAATAGAAGGCATTAATTGTTGTGAAAGTATGATCATGTGAGATGCTTGTTTCAGTATTACTAGAGATGAAACCCAAGAAATCTTGGGATTCTCCTTGATCAGTGGAATTTGGCATGATAAAACACAGTGAATCTGTTCAAAGGCCACTAGTTCAACAGGGACTACAGCAGGTTGGCAAGTATTTATTAACTGATTCTGTACCAGGACTGCCAGTCTCAAACACTAAATTGTTATAAGTTTATTCCCCCAAGTCTATAAAAATTACTTACAATTGTTAACTGTTTAAATTATAAAATAACAATTTGGTGTTAGTGTACTGGTGCCTGCCGTAAGAGTTAGAGCCTTCTGGATTCCTGCTTCTGAGCCTCTAGGCTGAGAATCTCTTTTTTTCCAGGCGCGACCCACGGTGACAATCTTGGTGACCGATGTCTGCCTTCAGACATGAGAGGGAAACGGGTTACTGCTGCAAGCTGGCATTGCTTATACACAGCTTAGGGTGGCCTTGCAATTTAATTGAAAGGTTTCTCCAAACTCAAGAGAATTATTTGGGTTTTGTTACGAGCACCTTCCGAAAGCCTAATGCGCTTTTTCTGTGCCGTGAAGCCCAAACCCATAAAGCCAGAGGAGGGGACGAAACCACTGAGACGCCGACAGGCCTGGCAGGAAAATTAGCCTGGTTCATTTTATTCTCCGGGCACGGAGGGCAGACGCCGAGCGCTCGCCCGGAGCAGGTAAACGCGGTTTCCCGCAACCTCGCTCCGGTTTGGCCAACAGCCCGGCGCAGCGGCGCGGGCGAGGGCCGGCGCAGCGCGGAGCGGCCGCTG
>VWPW01023954.1:40818-181828 GCA_013389825.1 Crypturellus undulatus
CCCCGGGTGGCGCGCGGGCACCGGCCCGGCCCGCTGCGCTGCGCTGCGCCCCGCTCCGCCGGGGACAGGCGGGGAAGCCCGAGCGCACAACACGCTGATCAATAAACAGGAGCCCCCCGGCCCCAGTGTGCCGCGAGGGACCGCGCCGCTCGTGCTATTAATCGGGAATAAACGTCACGCGTTGTTTTTATTTATTCTTTCTTTTTTTTTCTTAACGTGGTAACTGAGGCAATTAAACCTGCGCTGCGCCCCGCTCCGCCGGGGACAGGCGGGGAAGCCCGAGCGCACAACACGCTGATCAATAAACAGGAGCCCCCCGGCCCCAGTGTGCCGCGAGGGACCGCGCCGCTCGTGCTATTAATCGGGAATAAACGTCACGCGTTGTTTTTATTTATTCTTTCTTTTTTTTTCTTAACGTGGTAACTGAGGCAATTAAACTTTTACTTCAGACGTTAAACATTTTTGTTTTTCCTTTACCACAGTAACATTTAAATGCTGCTTTAAGTTTAAACTAATAGAAATTCTAATGAAAGTCGTTAGGAGTGTTTAGCGAAGTAATTTCCATTTGCATTTTTGAAATGGAGTAAACATTAATATATAAACCTGACTGGCTTTGTGCATCATTAAATATGTCAAATGTTACAAGCCTACTTAGCCGAGGGTACTGCTTTCTTCTTATAGCAAATCTTTGCTGTGGTTTGTTATGAAGGAAGTAAATAAAGCGATCCGGGTTGCAAAACCAAACCGTTAATAGATAGGTGTACTATTATTATTACTACTATTGCTATACTCCACGAAGCTGTGTGTGCGGACAGCACCTTCCTACCTCGCTTTGTGCAGGTCCCAGCACAAGGGGGTCTGGTCTGATCCTTAGGACTTTTGGGGACACGGACCCGTTATAAATAAGACTAAACTGAAAGACCTACTGGTCTAACTAGGACCGAGTTCCCTGGACCTGTTTTTTAAACTCTGCTCTTGTGGTAACTTACTGCTGAACAGCCAGAGGAATTTGATGCTCCGGTTACAAGGACAAGGTGCTGAATCCTCAGTGTATTGATTGTGAAAATGCTATGCAAAAAAGCTAGCAAATGCAAATGTTTTAAAGATAACAGAGTCTTTTGCCTATTAGGTTTACGGGGTACAGACATATTTGGATAGGTGCACTGTAACCAGGGTGCTGGGTTTGTTTACAACCAGATATTTCCATGTCCTTCCAGTTAGGGGATGTTTCTGAAGCTTGAGGACATGGACTATCTGACATTTGCTGCTTCTTTTTTTTTTTTTTTTTTTTTCCTAAATAACTGTAGATGAGGCCAAGAGCTTTTACTTTCCATGCAACTTTTTAAAAGTTGCTACTCTTTCTGTAAATGCATTTAAGGTTACCGTGGTTTTCAATGATGCAGAAGACAGCAGTGGTGCGGTGCAAAGCCCCAGGGTGTTGATAGGTTTGTTGAAAGAGCACTGAGAATTTTTGTTGCTGTGTATTTTCTGGTGGCCACTGGGCAAAGCAGGTATATACATCCTGGCTGTTGGGGCATGCTAAAACATCACTGGTATGATAAGGACAAAAATAAGCGCACTTGTCCCGAAGAACAAATGTAGAGGACTTTTAATTGTGTATCTAAGTTTGACTGTGTGGTAACAGTGCAAAACTGTTCTTTACAAAGGCAGATTTTTAGATTCTCAAGTGACTAGATTGCCTCATATGTGAGATCTGTTTACAAACCTTCTTGTTACTATGAAGACAAAACAGAGAGCCATATGCATTCATGTGGTCCTTGCTGAATAATGGTACATGTGTCTGCTTGAGTGTTTGGCAGTATATCATGTTTAGTTTATGTGGTGGCACCCTACAAGGCCATTCTTCCTTCACTTTTAACTGTTCATAGTACTGTTCATTTATTTGGGTGCTTGTTTTTAAAGGAGCGAAGATGAATTGGCTTTAAGCAAAAGTGAAAGTGATGAGCACCAATCTGTGTGTCCTCTTCAGTGCCTTCCCTCCAAGTCATCTGTGGGGGCAGTTACTCATTTTGAAATCTGACCATTTTGGGTAAGGTAACTGGCTCATAGGAGCTCTCTGTCTGGCAGAAGTGGTTTCCTTAGCTAAGAACTGTAATACCTGCCTATCAAAGAGAAAAAATGCTTGCTATTTAAGTGTTACTGTAGGTGGGAAGTTGATAAGATCAGTTGTGTGACCTCTAAAGTGTTATGAAAGAAGGCAGGCCATCTTTCAGACTTCAGTATGGGGAGGTGGTGTAATAAGCTGTGGTTTGCTATATGGATGGTTCTCCATCCTGCTCTGTAAGCAGCATTCAGCAGGTTCCACGGTTGCCTAATTCTCGATTCTGCCCAAGAATTCCAGATCCAGTTGTCAGATCCATATACTAACTTTCTCCAGCTGTCCTAGGTCATAATGTGAGCCTGATCCAACAAAAGTTGTTTCTTCATGGAAATAGCCTTCACAGGGCAAAAAGGAGAAAATATATATATATATTTTTCTGTCTTATTTATGTTGCTTATTGAGAAAAGGTGAACCTGAGGGTAAATTGTTTTAAAGTATTGGTCCTTCCAACAGGGAAAGTGCTTAATTCTTGCTAGACCTGATGAGTTACAGTCTTCAGCAAGAGTTAATTACTAATACTAATAAGACTTTGGTAGAAGTGCTGTATGCAGAGACTGCATACATCTGCTATTTGAAAAACATCTGAGAAGTCTGATACTCCGTTTTTAATTATTATTATTTAAAGAGATTATAAAAGGTTATTCTTCTCCTAACAGATTCCTTACACAGCTTTTCTAAAGGAGTATGCTATGAGTTAAAGTAACCATTTAGGAAAAAAATGTCTTTCTACTGTAATATAACTGATCTTTTTTCAGTGGAAGAAACTGTCTAGCAGTTCTCGAAGGATTGAAGAAACAACAAGCTAGATAGGAGAATTGGAGAATAGTATTTTTGACTAGCATGTTTCAGTCCGTAATTTTAGGTACTACATTTAATTGGAGTAGCACAGAGTTATCACATAATAACAGCAATTTCAAGCCAGCAGTGCCATTTTAATACGAAATAGCAGGTTAGCAGGTTGGTACTGTTTAGTTTCTCTATGTAGGAGTTTATTTTATTTTATTTTATTTTATTTTATTTTATTTTATTTTATTTTATTTTATTTTATTTTATTTTATTTTATTTTATTTATTTTATTTTATAAGAGTTTGCAACCACTTCTATTTCAGCAGGAAGCATTAAAAATTTAATTGGGGGCATGTTCTTCTTTCTGGAGTGAAATTAGGACATACAAAAATACTTGTCTGACAGCGTAAGAGCAAACAACCATTGCAAGTAGAAGCATGAGAAAACTTCCCCTGACAGCCAACTAGTGAACCTCTGCTTGGACCTTAAGAGATCATCAGTGAAGTTAAATATGTTGATCTTTGTAAAGATATAAACATTTTTTGGCATTTTAATGAAATAGCAAGTGGAAGATACCACATAGTTCTGGTTTTCGCACTATGGACTTCTACTGATTAATTAAACAACTGACTTGATCTTAACTACTCTTTCTGAATGAGTTGCCCCTAGTAAGATTTCTCCCCACCAATCTCTCTCACAAAGCTAATAACATGGAAAGAGGTGAGAGGGTATGGGAAGGGGAAACAGTCTGATGCAGTGTTTCCAAATCCCTGATGTGAAATAATCGGAAAGCACACAAATATTGTATGTATCTTGGCCTGTCAAGTTAAAAGTCTCTTAGTCTGTTTTTATCTTGTGATTAATTTCTCACTGTCATTAATGTGGTCTAAACATTAAGAGTTTCCTCTTGGTGTGGGAAATGTTTGGGCATTCTGGGTGCTTATTTTCATTTGAGTTTCAGCTACATCTTGTATATCTGTGAAATGGCTTCTCACTGTTCTCTATACGCTGGGGTAGTAACGGGGAAGCCTGGAGCACAACTGTACATGCCCACAGCACTGCTTGCGTTTCTCATTTATTCATTCTGCCATGAGTGTGCCTCTTTTACTGTTTCTTGAAATTGAGTGCTGCCTTTTACTTTTTTACTGATTCCTAAGATTCTCAGTGGAGGTTTTTATATGAGAAAGCAGAAATGTGTATCTGTTTTTTCTCCACTTTCTCTCAACAGGGAGCTTGGCTTGCCTACATACAGAAAAAGCTATCACTTGGATGGTAGTATTCTTAAAGTAGTACAGTACACCAATGTAGATTTATTATCCGATATAAATTCCTCTGATACATGCTTATGCTGGTATGACTAGTTTGTGTAGTGAGTATATTTATTTTTCTGAGTTTCTGTGGGGATTATGCACATCCTACCTTTGTCAGTGTAAATTAAGACTCAGCAGAAAGAATTCTTTTCTTTCTAAAAATGAAACAGAAACCTTATACAGGTGGTAATGGGTTACCTGCCATTTTCATGTACACACAGATGTATATTGTTGCACCTCATTTTATGTGCTTACCAGAAAATTATTTTGTTGTTTTTAACTTATGATTGACAGTTATATACTAACATATTCATCAATTCTGAAAAGTATCGCTCCTTGATATGAAATTTTAGTTTCCGCAAAGTTTACCTCATTGCGACTTCAGTAGGTTGTAATAGTCTACCTAGGTCTGACTGAAATCTCTGATTTGTGGCAGCTGCTGAAGGGAGAAAAATGATATTTTGTATAACTGTGTAATATTTTTAAAAGGCAGGCTTTAGTTACTCTTTTGTCATACTAGAGGAACATGAAGTTTGATGGCTATAGAAAGAATTTGTTTTTTAAGTAGTGTTTTATCATAAATTCCATATAAACAGTCATATGGGAAAGAAGTTAGATAATTTGCATGTGTAGTTCAGTTTAATAGAAAAGTAAAAACTACAGGAGCTAAAGGAAATTGAAACTATAGTGTCAGGTGACCTTTTAAAGGTCATGCAGTAAAACTGTGTTTGATCTGCTTCATAAGAAAATGCTTGTGAAAGATCAGTGTAATTTATAGTGAGTTTCAGAGTAGTTCAGACTATACTGGACAGAATATGACCATATAATAGACTTTAACATCTAAGGCTTTTTTGGTTGCTGAGGTGGTAATATTGGCCCTGGCCTGACTGGACTAACTTAATCCCCCCAAAACCTAATGTTGTGCGAAGAATTCCCATGTGCTCTGCTTGGCAGTCACCTGCCAGGCCTTGGCTGCTCTCCTTACCAAGCACTTCATGTATAAGGAGAAACACTGGACTTTTTTAATAAGTAATTTAAAAGGCCGAAATCAATGTCCAATTACATGTTATAGAACATGATGCCATCTCATAGAATTTAATAGAGCAGAATATCTAATTTTGTTAAAATAAGATTATTTAATGAACAGTTTTCCTACGAAGTAATATCTACACTTAACCAGTAAGCTTTATTTTTGAAAAAAGAGTAACAGGACAAGCAGGATTATTAGAATTAGTCTTATTAGACAATATTCTTTTTTTTCTTCTTGACTATTTATATTAAGGATTTCAAATTGTTTTCCTTTTAAATAAGAGAAATAACCCTTTCTCAAATGGCTCATTCTCTGTATTTTGTATTTGTGGTTTGCATTAAAAGAATACATGAGTGGTGTGGTGTATCAAGGAAGAATGTAATGAAATAATAAGTAGGGGTTACCCTTCCTTGACAACTGTGTACTTGTAGGGCAAGAGGAGTAGCTGGTCGAGGGAGACTTGCTGGCATGTACTAATAGGGGTCATAGTTCAGAGCATGGCATTTGGAGTACAGAAAATTCCAAAACCGTGTAGTTCCATGTACCTTGTCTTTCAAAGACAGCTACAGCATTTCACTTAGTGGGGAAAAAAATCTTTATTTTTTCTAATTGTTGTCAACTTATGTGAGATTTGAGAGTGATTTTACTTCTCTTTGTATAAGCCTCACCAACCAGAAAGAAGTGTACTGGAGGATGACATAGGCCCCTATTGAAACTGGCATCTGTGTAAGCTGACAGTGTGCAAGTGTCCTGTATGGCAACTGTAACTCCCCCTTGCTGTTCATCTTGAGATTAAATTTATAAAACTATTTTGTTAACATTGTCAAAGAGGAAATAGAGTCCAGTTCATGGTCTTCTGTAGCACGAGATGAAGATTAATTTTGACACTTCCTCATCTAATTAAAAAAAATTGGGAAAAAAATGAGCACTAAATGTGAAGTATTTGGCATTGGTGAGGTTGCACCTTGAAGTTTTGGGTCCCTCACTATGAACGTGTCCAAAGGAGGCCAGCGAGGCAGGGGAAGGGGCTGGAGCACAGACCTTACGAGGAGCAGCCGAGGGAGTTGGAGTTATTCAGTCTGGAGAAGTGGAGGCTTAGGGGAGAGCTTGTCGCTCTCTACAACTACCTGAAGGGAGGCTGCAGTAAGGTGGGGGTCAATCTCTTCTCCAGAATAACTACAGATAGGAGAAGAGGAAATAGCCTCAAGTTGCACCAGGGGAGGTTCACGTTAGACATTAGGAAGAATTTCTACACAGAAATAGTGGTGAGGCATTGGAACAGGCTGCCCAGGGAAGTGCTGGAGTCACCGTCACTGGCAATGTTCAAGAAACGCGTTGATGAGGCGATTAGGGACATTGTTTAGCGAGGTTGGTGTTGAAGGGCTTATGGTTGGACTCTATGATCTTTAAGGTCTTTTCTGTGATTCCATGAAGAAGTTATCTACCAAATAAAGATGGTGTCAACTTCTGCACAGTCATTTTTCAAAGTGGTTGTTATACGAGTTGTATTGAAAAGAATATCTTGTACTTCTGTAAAATGTGTTCTTGTAAAGTGCTTGTGTTAATCTGTTGATGATGAATGTGTGAAAACAAGCCCAAGAGCGATGGCCTAGCAGTTACACTTCTCTTCTGGCTGGGGTTTAAAATCAATTTATTTATGAACATATATATAATATATATTTCTATATTGCCTGAGATAAATTAGTTCTTTAGTTAGAAAGCCATTTATTCTTGACATTCATAGATATCTAGGACCAAGCCTCAACCTCACTGAAGTCTATAGAAGTTTCCACACTGACTGTATTGGAGGTAATATTTAACCATGATTTTTTAGATCATGAAGTCAGGCATTTTGATGCTTTGCGTTATGAATAGTCTATCATCTTGATCACTATGAGCAGTCATGAACATAATACTAGGTTCTTAGAATAAAGAGGTTTTGCTCTAACATTGCTGCAAAGCTATGTGAATTACTTTCAAAATTCCTAGCGAAGTTGTCATATAGAAATTGTTGCCCAAAATGTTACTTTGTTGCCCAAAATGTTACTTTGTGCTTGGTTTAACATAACTCCTGTGGAAGTCAGTGGGTATTCTGACTGTGATGGGCATGGTGTATTTTTTTAATTTTGGGAAGTATAGCTGAATTGTAATATGGGCTTACTAAGATGCTATTAATGCAGCTTAAGAAACTTGTCATATGTTTGAGGATACGAATCACATTTATATAAGAATATCTTTGATTAGGAAGTCACATCATGATGTTAGTTAAGTGAAAGCATGAAGCGGTTTTGTTTTGTTTTGTTTTAGAGCTGGAGTGATGCCAAGGACAGTATGACTACCTCTAGTAGGTTGGTATGGTGGCAATAAAATGGGATGGAAAGGTAAAGTTGGTCTACTAAGTTATCTGTCATGTTTTGTATTTATTAGTTGTGTATTGTTCAAATCTTTATTTTTTATCTCTGATTTAGTTAATTACTAATTAAAAATATACAAACCTGTACTCAGCTTTGACCTAATTTATCATAGCGCATTGTATTAATTAGTGACAGAAAGCTTCAGAATCAGCAGTGATTTAGGAGAACTGCTATTCTAATTTGGGGTAATTTGTAGGGTAGGTTTGACACAACTCGATTTTGTAAAGGACTAAGCATAGTTGTAAGCTGGAACTAATAGGCACTAGTGAGAAGATTCCTATAGTGCCTTTCTGTGGTTTGTTTTGTTATTGGCAGCACTTGGGTTTGCATATTGTCAAGTGATGAAAGGATGGCACGTAGAACTTGAATTTCAAACTTGCTTTGTTTTTAACTCAGCTCACTAATAGTTGAAAACTGTTATCATAGAACTTCATTGACTCCATTAAATTAGTTAGAACTAAGGACAAAATTAATCAGGACAAAAATTCATTATTCTGTATTGTTTTTATGGACAGGCTTGGCAGAGGTGAGAAAGTAATAGGCAAGGAATTGGAAGCATATCCCATCCTGCAAAACATCTCTCTCGGAGGAAGGACAAAGTGCACTTCTATAGCAGCCTGGAAATGTTTGGTTTGCTTCTGGCTTACACAGCTTCCAGTTTCCAGAGCTGATCATCCTGAACCTTTCATGAGGGTAGGTTAACCTGAACACATTCACTTGTCAAAGATAAGAGTGTAAGGAGAAAAACCTCTGCTTTAGTTTCAGTCAAGAGTCTGCTACGTAATGTCTCATAATGGTGGCTCTGCAGTCTTTACTTTTTCTTCTGTGTAACAGCAAAGTTGCTTTCCTTCCCAATTTTCCTTCCTTTGGTCCCTAGATAAACCTCTGCATAGCAGGGACAACGGAATTACTTTATGTGGACCTTTCCAAAGCTTCAGTGCAGTCACTGCATTTTCCGCAAATGGAGTGACTATGGGAGAAATTTTTTTCTCTCTCTTATGGCCTTAGTAATTAAAGAAGAAAATGAGGATGCTAAATACATATTTCTGAATATATGCTAGCTGAGGATGAGGTCTAGAGGAGAATGGGGAGGGGAGATGTAAATTTGACTGGTAGTGAATTTAATTGCGTGCCAGAAGTTAGTCTTACCAGATCAAGCCTTTCTCTATCATTACGTCCCCAGTTTGAAGAATGGTAGTACTACAATCTGTAAAATCCTTTGCGAGTTGGAATCAGAAAAGTATGTCTTGATGAGTAATTAAGAGGCAGCAGAAAGCATTGTCTTGGTTTCACTGGTAGCATCCCCTGATTTCCATTGTTTGGCTTCTCTGCATGTAATTTACATTTACATACAGTCGGAATACAGTGAGGCATGCCTCCATACCTTGCATGGTGATTGCAGGTATTTTTGTTTTTGTTTGCTTATTGCACGGCCTTGATTTAAGTTAGTTGCAGCATCATTTGATCCGGGTCAGTAGTTTAAGCACTTAACCAACAGGCAAGGGAATAAATGTAACTGATTTTGACCGACCGCTTCCCTGTCAAGTGTGTTGTCTGGCACACCAAGAGTACGATGAATAGATTTTGTGGCTATTTACAGACTCATGAACTAGAAAACAGAGTGCTATGCTTCCCAGTTTCATTATGTAATTCAGATAGTGTCACATCCCGATGATGGGATTATACTTTTATACTTCATTTTTAAGTAAAAAAAAAATGGCACTGCTGCTTTGATGTTTTCTCGTAAAATATATACAGATAACAAAAGCAAATTGAGGGGGTTTGCCATCTCAAATAAAATACTTAAGTTTATGCATACACATCTACATATGTTTATGGGATCATAGCTTTTGCCCCTGGTTGTATTCAGTCTTCTTCACAATACTGTATGCCTGGAATAATTTCATGACAGTGGTTGCAGGTCTGCATTATTTGTTGCTGAGACGAAGATTTGTCCTATTGTTGATGTGGAGTTGACTTTTGGAATTATTTAAATATAAGATATTTAAAATAAATTAACTTATTAATGCATTATTAATGTGAGAGTTTGGGCATTATTTTTGCACAAGTTGATGTATTGATGCATATACATTTATTTTGTCAAATAGGTAAAAAATCATGTTAGTCCTCTGTAGTGGACTTTTATGGATTTATTTTGGTGTAATGGGAATCAGAACCTGTCCAGGAGACCTTTCTAAAGTTATTCACTGTTACAGGTGCATGGCTGACTTGATGATGCCACAGGAGTCAATATTCATCCAGTTGAGGAGTATCGTTATTGCCTATGACTGATTCAGCCAAGGTCTTATCTTGGTAGACCCTGAAGATATTTTCCTTCTCAGCAGAGGCTCTCTGAATTCTTTTCATATTCCCCAGCTTCTGAAAGACGTTATCATGTCACTTTTATCCTAGCCAGGAGGTTAAAGGATTAGTTCTGAGGCCCTGTCACTGGTGATTCCTGATAGCCAACTTGTGTATAGTGCTCGTTGACCTCCACTCTGCTAGTCTGTCAGTTCACTTCAGCTCCATGGCTGAACTAGTGGTTCCAGGTCTCCTGTGTGTAGATATGTGGTCAGAAAGTCAAATTAGGAACAGACTAACTCTGTAAATGGATTATGAAGGATATCATAAAGAGCATTCAGATCATGACAACACTGGTCATCTTGTTGCTTGGCCTTCGGTCTCTGTTGTGTCAAGTGTAAAACCATCTTGCCCTCATCCCACAACCTTCAAGTCAGTGCCCTGCAATTGAGAAGATGATGATAGCAAGCTGTGCTCAGCACAGCTTGTGTTACGTTGCAGATTGCTTAATCTCTTGTGAATAAAATGAAAACTTTGTCACTTTGGATCAAATCCTGCCTTGAAAGAAGTGCAGAATGGCAAGTACTCCCTGGCTTTCGTGGGGGGCTGGGATTTTACTGACAGTTGTAGAAGGGACTTATACTGCTGAGAGTAGTGTTCCTCTTCACTATCTCAGCATATAAATGGAAACTTTCGCCATACATGGTTTACTCTTTAGTGGATATAAAAACAGCAGATGAGAATACTGGAAAAAAGTGTCTACATGGAAACACCCTCTAGATACTTCAGTCAAAGAAGATATAACACGAAGGGCACTCTCAACAGAAATGATTGTTATATTGCCAGATGGTATAAGGTAATTTGGAAAGAAAGAGTAAAGATATATTCCCTACCCCAAGGTGCTTTTATTGTGTTTTGAATATAAGATGTGTAAAGTTTTAGACACAAGCATTGGTACTGACAGTGGCTTAGAGCGGCGGTTTCACATTTATTTTTTTGTAGTTATAATTCATTTGAAAAAGAAACTCACTGGATTCTTTAAGGCATCATAGCTCTAACAAGAGTTTGTGAGCTTGGATTTTGGACTGTGTCTTGCTAACTTGTACTGTTGTTTCACCAGTGAGATCTACCTCTCTGGTTTTGGAGCTCCTTGTTAAGATAAAGAAGTGAGAAACTTCGATTTTATTTCACCTTGTGCATGCTTTCATTTTGGTATTTCTTTTTTTAATGAGGTCTCATACCACCTTGTCTCAAGTGGCATTATTTCTGATGTGTATATATACACATACATACACCCACATTTTGTCTTTGCGTTGCTGTTACTTTGTGTTGCTCCAGTGCTTATGATAAGATGGCAAGTTATATCATCTACCATCTGTGATCTAGCAGCGCTGAACTGAATTGGCTCACTGATACCTGGGTTTCTCTTTGCACTTTTGCACTTCTAAGTGTAGTTTAAAATTTTAAATTGAATCTTGCTGATGAAAGGTTGACCAGAGGAGAGTGAAACTGTTTTTTTTTTTCCTTTTTTAAGTACTACAACTGAAAGTGAGAAATGAAGAGGAAAAAGCTCAGATCAACCAAAGTTTATGACATGATTTTAAAATATATAACCTTGGGCAAAAAGGACCAGTGATTGGAGCGGTTCTTGAGTAACCTAATTGTTTGATAAGGATCCTTGCCTGTTTAGGCTGTTGTTGGTTGTTGGAAACATTCCATTTCTAAATTTGTGCCTCACTGCATACCCTGAGGTACGTGTACAACCCACTGTAATTGCACAGTTTATTATTTTATTAATGAGAGCTATGATAATGTGTTGGCTCATGAGTTCCCTCTCCTGCAGCTCTGGTCTCCTCACTGTGGAGGGTTCTGCGATTCCACTGTTTGCTCATGGGATGGTGACGGAGACCAAAAGCGAAGCCTTTGCAAGCATGGTGCAAAGAACTCAAACTTTCCCTTAGACCCTGTGTGTGGGGTGTTATTGCAGCCAATGGACGGAAAGGCAGGATACCTTTTTAACACATTTCTCATGAATAGGAACACAAGAGGCCGAAGTAAATTCTGTGTTACATAATCCCAAGTGCCCGAACCTTCATCAGCAGGAAGGCAGGGGATGTACACGTTTATTGCCCATCCTACCCATGAGAGAGCAGCCCATACTACTTGGATCTGGGTTGCTCCTGATTACCTATTTGCTAGAGTGACTGGAAGACTTGTGCAAAGTAATAAGGCACACAGCACTGAGCAAGTGTCCAGCATGCAATAGCAGCTCCTGTTTTCCATGAACTTTGGGATTAGCAGGCATCTGAGGATGTCCATTCCTGAGTGCGCTCTGGTATCCCAAGATACTAGATTACGTATACTGGAAACCTGGCACAGCACACAAGATCTATAAAAGAGCAGGAAGCAGCACTGGTAGAGGTGTGGGTTCCCACTCCCGTGGGTGAGGAGTTAGGGAAATCCAGTTTACTGTCTGTAACTCTGGAGACAGCACGTGCCTTCCTGTAAGAAAGACCCAGCCGAATGCCACTGCTTTGAATAGCTAGCCCTGGCTGCCCAGACAAGCTGGTATCCCTTAAAATGCTGTCCCTGGACTTGCAAGGTCTCTGGAACTCCACAGACATTGTGGCAGCCCAGGGCCCTGCAGCCTCACAGCTGGCACACGGAAAAGCACCGAGGGCTTCGCAGGCTGCCTCCATACTGTGGTGGCTGGTAGGAGTTCCTGCCGCTTCCAGAACTGCTCATTACAGTGCTTGGCTCTTCTACAAGGGCTTTTCATAGCTATAGCCCCTGTGGCTTGCTGCAGCATGGTTTACTTGTGGAACAGATGGTATATTACGTAGAAAGTTACTATATTTTTGTAGCACTAATTTTTATTTATTTATTTCACTTCTTGTCTCTCTTTTTTTTTTTTAAGCGGGTATACAGCCTTAGTAAAGAATTTGAAATTGATGTTATATTTGGTTTTAAAATACTAATCTTTGTGTAAGCATACAGTAGTGTACAGTATACTTTTAATTAAGCAGCGTGTGTGTTTTCTGAAGCATTAGTGAGCATGTTTTCATCATTTTTGGAGTTGTAATTCATTCAAATTATTTGAATGGAAAGCACCCCGTAAAAGATCTTTGAAAGGAAAAACAAACATAGTCTTAAGCAAGCACTGTACTCACTGGAGTACAGTTTCATTTTTGACTCAGAAGATGGGTTTTCTGTATCTAATCTTTGTTTTATTTTTTAATTGATATCATCTGGTCAATTTGAGTGAGAATGCTATTCCCATAAGAAAATATTTAGAATAAATATTATTGTTGCCTAGGATTTTGTTGAATTCATGAGATACAGCAGCAGTCAACTTGATTTAATATTTTTAACATTTTTATAGTGTTTTCTCATTGTTTCCATGAAAGCAATTTCAGTAAATATTTTAGCAATTGCTTTTGGTTTCTTGAAATTAGATTACCTATTGTTGAAAAGCCTAGGTTCTTGAACATAGGTTTCAGGTCTGTTTTGCCATTGTTAGGCACTTGAAATAAATTCCTAATATTTACTGATCCCCCAAATTACTAATATTGCCTGATGTCTTTTCCCCTGCTTGTCTTCCAGGGCATAATTTGTTTGGTCCAATGAATCTTCATAAGTTGGTATTTATAAGAGTTATTTATTACTGCAGGCCTTTGGTTCCACTTGATGAAATCATTGCCATATATTCACATATGCATGTGTATAGATAAATACACACACATCAATGCACACAGACACACATTTATACTGTGTTTCTGCATTCATCAGTGGATATACTAAATGCATGGGATCATTCCATATGGAAGGTAAAGTTTACGTTTTCATGCAAAACCCAGTCCTGACTACATCAGGAGAGTATTTTTCTCTTTGCAATGTATGTTTTTTGCAGTAGCTTCCGACAGTGAGGCTGGGCTCACTGGTGGAAGCCTGCTGAGCTACGCAGGAGGCGAGGCTGGTGCAGGCCCGGTCATGGCCCCGGGGAGCGCGTCGGGGGGCAGCCTGCAGTGCCCTGCACAAGAGGACGTGTTGGGAGGGACGTGCTGCGTGTTTCTGATCGCCACAACCTCACTCCTGGTTGGGTTGTGTCCTTCAACATAGGCACTCTCCCTGACTGCACCCTACGTGCAGCTGCGTGTAGGCTGGTGCCAGGCTGGCCATAAAAACCAAGCCCTCTGCTTGTGTGTGGTTCATGGCTCTAGGAGCGAGGGCTACCAGGTCCCGGGTCTGACTGCAGGTGAGGGTAGATTCACATGCACAGTGGCCTCACTGCTGTCTCCACAACAGGTTACTACTGCCCTGGCTTTGGGTGTAGCTGGATGTGTGTGGTAGAGAAGAAACCTTATCTGCCGTCTTCTACTCTTTGAGCATCTCGTAATAGGTTTTGGCTCAGATACTGGAGCACCTACGATGTTATAAAACAAAAAAAAAAAAAAAGGAAAAAAAAGAAAAAAGAAAAATAAGTAGCAATCAAATGTTTCAGTGGTGGTGTACATATTTGTAGCATGATACAGTCCTCAATTTTTTTACTTCCTTGAGGCTTTTAAACACTAACCATGAGAGAAGTTTGTATCATTTTTCTTTCACATATATTTTGAAGATCTATAATTACCTGTTACTAAATGTTTGGCAGTTTGGATCTTGTCATCTTTATTTTCCTAGTTCTTCTCATAAAAATGGCATAACATATTTTTAATTATCTGTTTATAGGACTGCTGGGGTGAATTCCTTTAATCATGAGACACTTGAACAAAAAGTCTCAAGATAATGGCTTTTCCATCTGTACTTCTCAAACATTCTTTCAAATGGAAAGGAAGGAATTATAAAAACTTTATAACTAATTCAAATTCCCTAGTGATACAATATAGTGGTTCTATTGCACAGATGGGTTTTAAAGAGTGAAAGTATAATTAAGTTTGCAGGACTCCGTAAAGGTGTAAGATATTTTGTAGGTAAGCAACCTTACCTAAAAAGTGAGTTGTTTTCCATATGCAATCAATAATTATTTCAGAGTGGAAAAGCATGTATTTTTACTGGCATACTGTCTCACGAGCAGTAAGACCAGTTTACAGTTTGCATCTATCCATTTGTTTCAAGTGTCAAACTTTAAATGAAATATGCTCAATAGCTGTAGCTGTTTTTTAAGATATTGTGATCATATTTGGATATGAAGTATACTGCAAAGAACAGATGGCACTTTCTCATGTCAAACCATGCTAAAGACGGTGTAATCCAGTAATGGATCAGTAAGACATAATTACCTGAAGATTGACTTTCAGGATGGGGATAGCTGTTTGAAAACATTGCTGTTTCTTGTTTATTCTCTCTTTTTTTAACAGACATTGCATTGCAATAGGTATTTTTATATATATATATATATATATATATATAACATATATATTAAAAATACCTATATATATAGGTATATATATATATATATGAAAATGCCTATTACAATATTGTGCATCTGGGCTGAACTGCTGTGCAACCGAGTCTCATGCTGCTGTTGTGCCATGTGGCAACTACCTCAGTACAGGCAAAAGTACAAACAGTGGGGGGCACTTTCATTCTTGGATATAAGGCTAAAAAAAGTTGACCAAGCTCATCCTGAATGCTTATAGTACTTAATGCTTAGATTTCAGAAAATCTAATGGATCTCTTTATGTGTTGTTTAGGATGCTGTGCCCAGTGGAAATATTCTTGCATTCTTGAGCACCCTGAGGGTTTTGTCCCCATTCTCCTCCTTTCAGGGGAACATTGCCATGCACACACCTGATCATGTATAACATGGTCCAGATCCTGATCTATCACCCACATTTTTATGGGCCAGAATGGGTCAGAATCTCAGCATTTTGCTCCAACTGAATTAATCTGAACTGTCTTTGCTAAAGTTAATGCTTGGTTTGGAAATCAGATTTTCTTCCTCAGGTTGTCTTCTGCATGCTGCAAGAGACTGCAATATCAAAGCCTCATTGTTCTACCTTTATACACAGAAAAGGGTCCTAATGTCAGAATGACAACCATCGGGATTAAATCTTCAAGTTAGTATAACGAATAAGTAGAGGTTTCTTCATACTATTTGGGCAGCGACTTTTCAAGATCTTTGAACCATTTAGCTCAAAAGGAAAGGGTAGAAAATAACCAAATCAGTTCATATTCTTGTAGAATATGGTTGTCAAAGCATATCCAAGATGTTTAGTTAAAAGGTTTGATTATAAAAAATGCTATCTTTGACCTTTTAGTAAAAGGAGCTGATTGGGAAAGCATAGCATATGTCCCATGGAAGATACAATTAATTACAATTTCAAGATAGACCTGGTGCTTCTCTAGTTTCAACTTTGACACTTAGTGTTTCTGCAGCCTGAAAGGTTATCTTCAGTTCTTGGGGTGACCACAGGGTGGTTACTGCAGAAATACAACAAAAATATTTTTCTTCAGCTAGTCATGGTGGTGTGAGATGAGAGATGTGAAAAAAAACCCCTCCAAATACCTTGTAACAATCTTTTCCACCATGGTTTGGTAAATGAAGAAAATTATTTGAAAGTTCTCTTCCCTCCACGAAGAGAATTCCTACCTGGTCTCTCATTCGGTATGCAGAGCTGCCCCACGCACTCCGGGGAAGTAGTTACTGATTGGAATATAAAGCCTTTAGCTTTATATTTTGACAAGCTGAGAGGCTAATGAAAATGGAGTCTCTGATTTATCCCACACGTGAGAATGTGCCTTAAGCATATCCATCCCCCAAGGGAGGATGAGCTATAACCAAACCATTCCTTACACATGGTTGTTTAATCTGTTCCTTAAAACTTCCTGTGAAGTTCCTCTAAACCTCCCAAATAGTCTACTTGAATTCTTACCATTAAAAAAGTCTCTTTAATGTTTAACTTGAGAAGGTAGTAACGGCAGGTAGGACTGCAGTCCAGGTTGCCCCTGCTCTTGCCAGGTAAGTATACGAATGATTTACTTAAAGTCAGCCAGCCGGCCTGGGAAAGAGCCGGTTCCTGAAAGCTGAACTCCCTCGCGCATGCACCAGCACAACTCCTGTGCATTCCCTCTTTTCCTTATTTGCTTTGGAAAGGGAGGGTGAAACTGAGCAGAAGCATCTGCTTTTGCTTTGCTGGATTGTCAGCCATATCTGACGGGAATCCTGTGATTTTACACTCTAGTTTTACCTGAAATGCATTCACAAGACGTGTTTTATTCCATGGCATCCAAAAATATGTAAGGCATCATTTCCAGATGCTTAAGGAATAATATAGGCAGCAGTGAGGGCTTCGTAGGTTTCTGCACTGTGGCAGCCCTCCTTACGCGAGCTCTGCAGAGAAAATAAGAGCAGCACGGCTCCTGAGCAAATATTGTTTCTGGTCACACACGGTGCCTTGCAGCTGAGCCTGGTGACACGCTGCTTAGCAGTTTTGCTATGCGAGCGCGGAGAGCGCTGCCTGCAACAAAGACTCTGCTGGTTTCTCCTCCGAAACCGCCCTCCTTGCGGTGCGTTGGAAATGACTGAACTTTGGCCCTCAATCTGCTGACACCCTGAGGGAGTGTAAATGTAATGACGTCTTTACTTGTTTCAGCTGCACAACAGGAAACGCTCACGGCCTCCCCGTCTTCCTGCGCTGAGAAAGCACTGCCTTTTTTTCCCCTCTTCCCCTGCAGCCGAGCGGGCTGAGACCCAGTTTCAGGTCTGCGCTCCGCAGCGAGCCCGTGCTAGCGCCGTGCCCTCCTCGCTGCCTCCTCCTTGCCTGTGCAGCCAATCAGCTCCCCATTGCTCCACTCCAGCAGCCGTGCGAGAAGTAGGGTATTTTTTCCCCCTCTCGCTCTTTTTTTATTATTATTATTTATTATATTTTTTTTATTTTCCTCCTGGAGAAGTGCCTGGGAAACGCGTACTGTTGTGTCGCAATGGCTTTCTTCACAGAGCATGTGCGTGGACACTGCTCAGCTAAAAGGATCGGGATGGTCAGGTGATAATTTGCACTGGGGAGCCTACATCACTTGCAGAGCATAGAGGACACCCTGCCAGGTGGGCATGCAGCAGTCCTGAAGTGTGATCCGAATAGCGCTGAATACTGCTGCATATAAAGGGCCCAAATAGATTTCTTTGCCTGATGAGATAGAGAGCCTTGCTTCTTGCAAAGCGTTGACAGGAAACTCCTGTGTTTAACCATCTCTTAGCTGTGGCTCCTCTGCTTTGTGGCAGAAGCAGGGATGTAAGTAAGAATGGTTATTGAGAAACACAAGTATTTTGCAGTTAGCTGAGGGAAGAGGATTTTATCTCATCAAAGTCAGCCAAAGCATTAAAGCAATACAGATTTCTTGCAAGTGAAACTAATTGGTTCAGCATTCAGCTGTTACTCTGTTTTTTTGGAGGGTGGTGAAAGGAGAAAGAAGTCACTCTTTCAAAAAAAATGCATATGCACTAGTGAGTTTGCATATTGTGGTGTGAGAAAAGACACTGAATCATCTAGAGTGCAGTGTCCTGAATATGAAAGATTTAATTAGTTTTGAATATAAACAGTTTTGGTGCAGTTGATTATTTATTGCTTTAATGTTGCAGAGACATACTATTTGAAGAGCAGCTTTTGTCTGGGTTCCATAATAAGCAAATTTTGAATTTATCTCATTAATCTGTCATGCTACCTAGCAAAATAACTGTTTGTTTTTAACAAGCTAGAGTTATGTAACATGAATCATGCATGGCAAGATGCTTACAAGCAGGAGAAAGTAAGATATGCAAAGAAATAGCTGCATCCAGCCTTTTGCAGAATAGGATGTGACTAGGTTTTGAAATCAAATACTGTGTATTGGTTCTTTCAGCCACACAGACACGTTCCAGCTATTCATTATGACAACGCATCTTAAAACGGAGCCCTGAGATGGGGGTCGTTAACAGAAGAGGGTGAATTTGCTCAGCCAAGCCACGTGCAGTGCATGGGGATGCTGGATACATGCCTGCCAAATCCCTTTCCCTACTCCCTTCCTTCCTCCCGCACTCCGCCCCCATTTTTCCTCTAGAAAAGCATGGTAATAAAAGTATAGACTGTAAAGCCTCTTAAATGGGACTGATTTCACGTGCAAGACAAAATAACTTTTTGAGCTGTGATTATCCCTGGAAAGCATTATATAAATCACTTTTCTTCGTTTCGGCATTCTCCTGTAGGGTCATTACGCATGTACACAGTGCAGTGGTCTCCTGTCTCAAGAAATTTTACAGCCTGTTCATGGAAAGGGGAAAGCAAGTGATTATATGAATGCACTAAATTTTTCTTTTATATTTTTTCCCTGACAACTTTCTTTGCTGTTAGGCAGTTTTGCTCTTCAAAGACATGCTATCGTTAAGCCTGGGATGACCTTTTGTTTTGTGGCATAGATACAAATATGAAAAAATAATATTAGAAAATAAAGGAATGAGAATAAGAACTGTTTGGGAAAGGAATGGTTGAGAACGCTTGTATTTACTTTTGAGGCTGTCTTCCTCCATTTCATTTTGACCAAGCGGTTCTATATATTTTTTCTTCTGCATTTTATAGATGAAAGAGCTGTAAATTATGGAGTAGAGCAATTAGTTACTATATTTTGAGATTATATTGTTATTAATAACAACATGAATATTTGTGAGTGTTTATGGTCTTCACTCACTACTGAATGTGCATATTTAACACTGTGGTTGATAGTGACCTAGTACAGGCAGTAGCTGGGGTCTTACAATGAGCAATAGCCTCATCTGTAAGCTGTTGCTGTAAGCAGCACCATTGGAGAACAGAAGATGAAAAAGAATGGATGAAAATATGCATTTTCTGACACAGAAGGCCAAGGGAAGTGAGCAAGGCAGTTGTAAAAAGTGGGCAGTGTTGTTTCCCACTGTCCTTAGTCTCCAGACAAATGGGGGTTCTCTCTAGGACTCTCAGTGCAACAGCCTTCAGAAGAAATTTGTTTTTCATGAAAATATGAAAAGAAATTTCAGTCTTTGAAATGATTTTTTTTAATTATACTGAACTGACTTATTTTTTTTCAATTGTGTGTCACTGTTACAGGACCAGAGGCATACTGTTGGGAATGTAAGTGTAAGTAGTGGCACATAAGGACACCTACATTTTGTAGATAGTGAAGGACCCTTTTCCGAATTAGTGTGGTGGATCATATGCTCTCTATTTGTATTGATTCTAATGCTCTTTCCTTTCTAACTCTATAGTTATCTTTGGTTAACTAATAGTAATATCCTTTATGCAACCTCGTGGTTTTCTTAATGCAGAATATCGTGCAGGGACATCATAGGAAAGTGTTGAAATTTTTTGTATTCTGTCAATAGTAGCAGGGCCACAGCTTTCTGGTGTGATTAACTAGGAGGGTTTAAGTGTCCTTTGCATGGATTTCTCTTGCTGTTTTGGATGAGAATGTCTAGTGGCTTTGTCAAGAGACTTGTGTGGCCGGGAGGGTAGGAAACCAAGGGACCTTTCACCCCACCTTGCAGCAGAGTCCAAGGGATGGACACGGCTGCCAGCCTGGTTTTGCAGCTGCTGCCTGACTCACCTGCTGCTTTGAACCGTCTGTGGGCTGCACGTCCTTTTACTCATGCCTTACGGTTAGAGCTGGTGCCTGACAGCCTTCAGCAGAGGAGTAACAGTCATGGGCTGAGTGCTGACAGGTGTGAGCCATGGGCCTGTGGCCCAGCGTGCGGGCACGGACACGAGCTAGAGCAAACCGCCGCTGCTGGGCTGCGCACCCAGGCAGAGGGAGGAGGGCTGCTGCGCTCCCTCTGTTGCTGGAGGTGCGGGTAGCAGAAGAGAGACTGGCCTCGATTTCTGGTGGAATTTTTGCTGGTATCAGTGCGATCTGAGCGAGCAAAGTAGAACAAGTACATGGTTGTTAGATGAAAGAAAGTAATTACCAGGAGTGACGGAGATGTGTGTGCCGGGGGGCCAGCAGTGGCTTGTTCAGGAGAAAACTTTTGCATGTGAGGGTTTTGAATAGATCTTAAGAGGTTAATAGCCTGGATCATAACATGCTGCAGAGAGAGAGATTCCTTGATCTGCAAGTAGTTGTATACAGTTCATAGAATCATAGAATGATTATGGTTGGAAAAGACCTTCAAGATCATTGAGTTCAACCGTAAGTCCTTCAATGCCAACCCTGCTAAACCATGTCCCTAAGCGTCTCATCTATGCTTTTCTTGAACACTGCGAGGGACGGTGACTCCAGCACTTCCCTGGGCAGCCTGTTCCAATGCTTCACCACTATTTCCGTGTAGAAATTCTTCCTAATGTCTAACCTGACCCGCCCCTGGTTCAACTTGAGGCCATTTCCTCTTCTCCTGTCTTTAATCATTCTGGAGAAGAGATTGACCGCCACCTCACTGCAGCCTCCCTTCAGGCAGTCGTAGAGAGCGACAAGCTCTCCCCTGAGCCTCCTTCTCCAGACTGAATAACTCCAACTCCCTCGGCTGCTCCTTGTAAGGTCTGTGCTCCAGCCCCTTCCCCTGCCTCGCTGCCCTCTCAGCGCTGAGTACAGGGGGACATTCACTTCCCAGTGTCTCTTTGTCCTTACTTCTTGAAAAGCTAGTATTTCTGGCCCATTCAGACCCTTAAGTATCTACAGAATATTCTAAATATTAACCCCGTATCTTCATTTATCAAGTTATTCACTCATGGCAGCAAACTTGAAATAATTACCAACTTCATTTCACTATTTTGCCAGTCAAAAGAGGTGAAATTTAATTTACACTAGTTATTTAGATACTCAGCATGGAAATAACTAGGTGCAAATTAAGTTTAAGCAAGTTAAGGAGAAAAATACGTTGTCTGTTACATTTTCCAAATTTAATGTTCTATTTGTATTTCATTACCAGTCCATCTGTAAGACAAATTCTCTTAGCAGATTGAAACATTTTTTTTTTTCAGGAAAAAAAAATGAATGTACAGCTAGGTTGATAAATTAAAAGAAAAGTTTTGGTCCGAAAAGGTTAAGATACAAGAGTATCCTTACTTATTGTAGACTTATTTTCTCTTAACTGTAGGCCTCAGTAAGATCTCACTTAGCAGCCATATAACGGGCTCTTCATCCAATCTGTGTTGCTGAAACACAAAAATTTTGCCTCCCCAAAGCTAATGTACATGCGTGAAATCCACCTGGAGGTAATGGTTAGTTTTCTCTAACATATAAGCAGGGGTGGCACGCAGACTTAGTTCCTGCTCGCAGGAATGGATGTTAGTCTGGTGAGTGTGTATTTAGTTCCTGAAGTTGCTGGTGCAGTCCCACGGCTTGTCCCACATAGACCTGCCACTGCTTGGAGAGGCAGAGGGCTCGTGATTTGTGATGGTGCTGCTGCTTTTGGGACAGAGAAGCAAAAGCTTTGGGATAGTCATAGACAACAGTAGCCGTGGAGGTAGATGGGCCAAATGTGCTATCGGTCTTACTAAGGTGAGTTCAACCCTGCAGTGAAATGGCCATAGAAACGTGGCTGGAACACACTTCTGTATTATAGAGAACTTTGTTTCCTATCCAAAAATATGTTTGTTCTCTTTCTTTACCTCAGCTGACCCCGGCTGTGAACCTTTCCAAACTTTGGAGATACTTGTAGCTAGACTTGGTGAAAGGAATTTTTTTTTCTCGGTGCCCCTTGCAAGGGTTGGTTTATCTGCACGATGCATAGTGGCTTGAGCAGTTGCCTTCCACAGTGCACTGCTCGGGGGTTAAAACCCTTGCTGTGGTGGCTGTGCCAATTCAGTTCATTCTTCGGCAGTTCAGTTTTGCTGGTGTACTGCAGTAAGATGCCTAGTGCCGTTAGTGAGAAAGCAAACTTCATTTCCACTAAAATAGCTTTCTTTTTTTTGTAAAAATGAAATGGGTTTGGTTTAAAAAAAAATCTTAAAGAGATTCTAAAAACTAGAATTCCATCCCTGTTTCAAGGTACATTTTTTTTCACCTGTAACACTGGTTTTAATTCATGTGCTTTGCACTTGAGTTTTGAACATTTTACATTTATTCTGGAAATTACAGCCTCATATGCATAGAGTATGCACTTTATTTTATTCTGCTTTGTTTTCCTACCCCTTAATATGTGATCACACAAGCCCAAGAATATATTACTGTTATATTTACTGTAATTCTCTATCTAAGGAAGTATGGTCTAGTGACTAGCAGAGTAAAGCAAAGACTTAATACTTACAGGGGTAATTCCTCGTTCTGCTACACACTTTGTGAATTTAGGGTAAGATTTACAACTTTTTTCTCTGATTTTCATGTGACTTACATTCATAAATACAAATTGGGCACAGAAATACCTTTATGGCATATTTATGTCAGTTCCCCATCTATAAATATGGATTACAGGACTTTCTTACCTTGCAGTGATACCATGTAGACAGCTGCTGTATTCTGCTATTGATCTACAGAGAGCCGTTAGGAATTTTGTGCTAAAATTTATTGCAGGATTTGAATCCTAATCTATCCTTGAATCGACAGAAAAAGTAAAAAACAAACAAACAAGTGACTCTTCTCTGAGTGGTCAATAATTATACTATTTACTTTGAGCAGACTGCTGTTCTTCAAGATCATACAAGTCAGGCTGCATGCCCTGTTTCAGAGTTCTGTTCTGTTTCCCTTGCTTAAAAGTGGAAACTGTCTGATGAAGATACAGTCAGAAGTTAAAACATCAGAGAATGGCAACCAGCCCTGAATCCAGATGTTAAACTGCGGCAGAAGAAAGGGTAAATCTTCCTCCCAATTAAACTGGTAAAATTCAAGATGAAAATTTGAAACATTAGACTTGTATTATGGTGAATGTCAGAGTGGACTGCAGCTTTGAGGAGCGGAGAGGGAAGATATTTCCCCTGTTGGAAGGATGCATATGGGAAAAGCAGGATGAGCCTTTAATTTTTTTTCCCATGAAATTCGCATTTTAAAGTATGTGGGTTATTTAAAGGGTAACTAACCCGAACAAAATCAAGTTTAAGACAATTATTGGGAACACTAGCAGATGTTTTCAAGTTTACAGGATGTACCAGTGTTTCCTAAATCTGTAAAGTACCTATGGGGACTGTCTCAAAGCCTCATTTGGAAGACTGCTAAATCTGCTGTAGGTGTGATGCAGCACAGCTCCGTGGACGTTCATGAAGCTCTGCTGATTTAAACCAGATGAGGGTCTGGCCTTGTGTGTCTGAAGAGAGTGGTTTCTTTGGTCTCCATCCTGATTCAGGATGTTGTGACTGAGTATAAATCTATAAATATCAGATAGGGAATTAAAGACCAGTGTGAGGGGAGGGGAATTTACAGTTCAAAACTGTAAAACTTTTATTAGCTAGCCTTTTAAAATTCATTTAAAGCTAACCATTCAAAATTATTTTATCAGCAACACGAACTTCTAACTGATCGTCGGCTCTTACACAATATTAATAATCATCATTACATATACTTTACATATACCTATGCCTTTACATATGTTACCTACACGTATGTCTTCCACAGTCAGATTCTAAGTAGCTGTGTGTGCACGGCGCTGTGTAGCCAGCGCTGAGGGCTGCGGTTCTCGGTGTTTCTCACTTGCCGAGGTCAAGGGGATCAAGTGAGAGAGCTCATCGGTGAGAGAGGTCTGATCAGAAGAGGATTTGTCTTCTACAATTTTCCTCCTTTATTTCTGACGTTTTCATACTTTTCCTCCCTTCCAAAAGGAGGATCTGCTCTGCCATTGATACTGGCTCTCCGTTTTTTTGCCAGTCATCCTTGTTGGCTATTTGGAACTGCCCATTTGTAGCCCTTTCTGGTCCCTTTCATTTCTTGAGTGCCTCCTTCACACTGTGCCTGCCTGCCTTTGGCAGGGTGGTGAGCGCATTGCTCACATACTTGTGTGCAGTTGTGCCTGGCTATACCCTCCCGGTGTTACAAAACACTTGCATACTAAATGTAGTTGTACTATTTTATGTACTTATGCTCGCGTTTAGGACAAGCTGATAATAATTGTATCCTGATTAATACATCTATACTCTACAGATGTCACAGGTAGCTGTGCTGGATACAAGGTTGATGTTAGCAAAGCTAACTGGACTTGAATACTACCCAGAATCCGTAGACTTAAAATCATGCTCAGATAGTGATTTTTAAGAGATAAGAGAATGAACATTAAAAGATAATTGTTGCTTGTGAAAAGAAATAATGACCTTCAGAATCACAGTTGGTGAGTGAACTAGAAGAAAATTAAGTTTATTGCCAGCACTTAGAGTTAAGACACTCTCCAGGGGTTTCAGATGCTCCAAGATATTGTCAGTGATCAGTGTAGAATCTGGGGCCTAAAACTGGAAGAGGTAGAATGACAACTTTGAAATACATGCTGTGTATGTATTTGGTGGTCCTTGAGCTAGATCAAGCTAGAGGGCAGTAATCTTGTCCTCTCCTTATTTAGTACAATGAAAGAGGTAGAATAAACTTTGAAGAGATGTAATTCAATACAGGTGCCTCATAATATTGTGCAAAAAAAGTCGAAGAAAACTGTGCCTAATTTCCCTCTTTTATTTACCCTTTCTACAAAGCTGCAAATCCTCTGCAGCTAAATCTTGGGAACAAAATTCTAACCCTTTTAAACAGAGTATTTTCTACTTTTTTAAAATTTATTTTTTTAATAAAGCATTGGATGATGTTTTACTGATAGAATATAATAACAGATATAGTCATTTACTGCATATCAAGGTTCAGCTGTCAGGAATCACAGATATGCTCTCTTATTTCTTTGGTCTTATCTTTACTTTTACCTTTGTGGAGGCATGGTTAAAATTAATTACTTATTTTTATATATTCATTTTATATGTTTTGAGGCCAGTAGTCTGTTTGTTTTTGGTGGGGAACATAAATAGTTAGAACTTGGAGAATGTAAATGCCACCTTGAGATTCCTTGATTGCTCAGATCACTACTCTAAAATGATCGTCTTAAGACGTGTTTTTTTTTAATTCTTCCTATTTAAGTCTGAACATAGCAAACAAAAAAAAAAACAAACCAAAAAAAATGAAGTGAAAGATCATAACAAATGGAAAATTTCCTATGCTAGGTGTTAAGCATCAACTACAGCCCCAGAGAGAAAAGAAGCCCATATGGGGCCAGAAATATCTTCTGCTTGCTCAGCAAAACTTCCCAGTGAACTTTATATTTCAGGCAACTTCCTAATTTGTAGTGAAATCACTGGGTCCTACATATGTACTTGAAATCAAGTACATGCGTATGTACTTTGTGAATAGAAATGAATTGTTGAACTAGAGCCAGAATGGGGAATTTTGGGACTCCTGCTGTTCTGCTTGTAGTATTTTGCAGTAGAGTTTAAGGTTGCAGAATGACACCAACTGGATCCACAGAACAATCTGCTCCTGTTCCTGTGAATTCCAAATTATTTTCCTTCTCACATGCAAAGTTGTACCAAGATCTGCATTTAAAAACCCATCTGTTATCCATATTATATCAATAGGAATAAAAATTCCAGACTTCTAAAATACTCTGGTTACCCGTTCCATACTGCTGTCACCTGTCTTTCAACTACAAGTCATATCTTGTATTTACACTTACTTCTGTCTGCTCAAAAATTTTCCTCCCACCAACGGAGGAAACTCCTACTTGCCTAAACAGCAAAAGTGGAACCACAGTGGTAGAAACTGGTAGTGGAAAGAAATGATTGATTTTGAAATAAGATGCTTTTGATATTATAAAATGAAAAAATTGCTTTTATAGTCTAATATAGTATTTTTTCTTACCAAGTGTGAAAAATGGTATTAATGTTTAATGCAAATATTTTCTTCATTTCTTCAGTGTTAATATTTTTGAAATTCCATCAATGTTATGTAACTCTTAATATATTTTTTGTGACATACAAATATGTTATTTGCAACAGAAAATATATCATCTTGTACATCTCATAATATCAATTTTTGTTGTTTACTAATTGTTACAGTAAAATTATAATTCTAGTGCTGCTGATTGTAATGCACCTGCTGCTGATCCCATTTTTGTGAGGCAGTAGTGGTAATACAACCTTCACAAATTTTTTCACAGATGAACTTTGTGTCTACAGGAGAGCAACTAAATTAACCAGTCATGGTTTTTTTTATTCTTATCTTTAGTTAAAGCAGCCAAGTTTAGCCAGAACTAGAGAGACAATATTCTATCATTTCAGATTTTCAGGGTTTTCTTTGTAACTGTAATGGGTGCTCACATACAAGTGCATGCAAATGCACTTATATATGTAACACACAAACATATATAAAAATATACCTACAACATATCTACACAGAGAATGAGTTAATTTGGTTATAGCTTCATACTGACACTGTTATACTCATGAGACAGCCTTTGATTCCTATTCCTCACCAATCTCTCTAAGGATTTGGAGTAGAATCTTGTGTTCGTGGGTGACCTGTCTTGTTCAATTCTTGCCCGACAGGAAGGACACAGAAGTCTTCAAACACATCTGAATAGCTAATGAGCTAAGTAGCTCATTTTATTGAGACTTCTGTTTCTGCTACCGAGTAATAGAGCCTTATCTCAACTTGTCTTATTTGATATAGCACTTCTGAGGATTCTCTTGAATGATACTTATGGTACCTCTCATGAAACCATCCTGAAAATAGAAGCTTTGGGAGTTTTTGACAGAAGCTGTTTCTTAATAGGTTAGTACAGCCAGGGATGATCCCTATCTGTTTCCATTCACACGTTCCTGAACTTCTTGAAGATTAGGACATGGAGGTCTGTCATGCAAAGGAACTTCTTGGTATGGAAGGGTCCTCCCAATGTACCGAGACTTCAAAGAAAAGATTTGGGACAGGGAAAATCTGAGAGAGAGTGAACGACACATTTCACTCTTCGGCTAGGGAATAACTCTCTCCTGAATTTAAATGATCAGGTCAAAGGACAATGCTGTTTCCCTCTGTTGATCAGGACATTAAGCATAGCTGAAAGTATTTCAGTTTCAGATAGCATTTGATAAGACTCCTCTTGTGATGCTGCTGAAATAAGGGAGGAAGGAACACGAAAAAAAAAAAAAAACATTGGTGGGAATAGTGGATGAAAAGACCCTTTAAACAAATAAATAATTAGAACAAAGCCATAAAGTTTTAGTAGTGTAATATATTGTCTGAAATATTTACCTGATGCTTGCAAAGGATCCTAGAAGCACCATGGACTTTTTTGCTACTGAATTTCAGTCCCCAACATTTGTGGGCAGAGAAGTGCAATATATCAAGCATTTTCATGTTTTCTTATAATGAAATATATTGTTAGGAAATAAGGCATATGTGGTTTTTGATAATTTATACCTTGAATATAAAGGCTTTTAATTTTTGGTGTATACATGGATTCATGTTCTTAAATATATAAGTTTTGGGTAGGCTCTTTGTGAAAAATAAACTGCAGTAGCAGATTTTTGTGGTTATGCAGTAATAGTATCAGATTTAGAAGGTACTATTTGGCAATGGCCTACTTCAAGGGACCCGAAGGGATGTGTGTGGGGATGAGTACTGACCTTCCATGGCTCTGAAACAGCACCAAGCCAGGAAGAAGAGCTGATGGGAAGAACTTCAAAAATGACTATAGCTGGGATATGTCAGCAGAGTCAGTGCTTTAGTATTTCTTGTCATCTACATTCAAAATTCAGGTCAGAGATGAAAAAGTACTGGGATAGAAGGTCAGCAGGACATGATAGCAAAGCAACAGCGCATGTTCTAAACTTGTGAACTTCAGCACTGCATCTGTGTCAGATGCTCCAGAAAACACCCCCAACTTTCTTGTGTGCAGCAGAAATCATGAACCCTGCTTTGCTATAACCAACTGTGTGTCTTTTGAATGCAGTGTTGTGTTTTTCAGCAGGAGGAGACCAAGGACTAGTCCTTGATCTGAAGGCCAAGTGGCCCAGTGAGCTCACATCCATATGGCTATTGCAGGTCCTTTGCCGCACATTTGTCTTGGGGAGACTCAGTTGGAGTAGTCCAAAACACAGCCAGAGAACAAGCTGTCAAGCACTTTATTCCTGTGCTCAAACTTGTTTCCTGCTTTTATTTAGCAGTATAAACACATCTGCAGGTGTTTAATTAGTTGTGAACTTCATCTTTTAGCACCTATTATATCTATTTTCCCTATGTGTTCTGTGATTTCTTAAGAGCTGACATATTTTTTTCCTTTAATGAGAACACTTCTCTCCGCTCTCTACTTGAGCACAACTAGAAATCTGAAAGAACTTGCAGAACATCATTATTTTGGAGATCACTATCTCTTTGTCTTAATTTCTTTACAGAAGTTTTTAGGGGAAGGCAGACACACACAGGTGTGACTGGACACAGAGAGATTGCAGGTCTTTTTACTTAGGAAACCAGTCTGCAAAAGAGATCTTGAGAGGAAGGCACCATTTGTTCCTTTGAGAATACTTGCTGGATAGGAAGCTGTGTGAAAAGGCTAAATGTTAGAATTGTGTAGTGCTACTGATCTATTATTATGATTATTATTTATCTGATGGTAATATCTGAAGGCTTTTATGAAGATCTAGGCTTCCTGATGTTTAAGTCTGTAGAGGCAGTGAATGCCACAAAGAATCTAAATATTCAATAGGTGAGAAGAGGGAAGAAATGTTATCACAGGGATCAAAGACAAATTTGGAGATGCACTCTGCAGTCAGATATGAAATCTGTGAAAGTTAAGAGATCAGTCTTTTTCTCAAGTCCAATACACTGGTAACACTCCGGGCACTGCAGGGCTCATTCCTGTGGTACTGTCTGATCTGCAAACTTCATGTTAAACATTCAATAAACTTTCTTTTTTTGTTTTTCCAGTGAAGCTCTTCAACTATTTATTTATATGTATCTTGGTGCCCTATATTTGTATGTTTTGAAGTTTAAAGATGTCTCCTGACATAAATACATTGATTATTTTCTTGAAGATTTATGGCATAATATCAGAAGTAGCTATTTAAAAAAAAATACCATCTTGTAAAAGTGAATTTCTTGTTTCTTTGTCTTGATAATGTATTCAGAACACTTGAAAGGAAGTTTTGATAGAAGGAGATTTCTACCCTAGCAGGGTAGTATCCTGTGCTTTAGTTAGGTCATGTCAGGCCATTGTTTTGCTTTTCTTATCATAAAGATCTTGTGTCTTTATTTGTGCTCGGCTGTGGACTTGAGTTTCCTGTAAGAAAGTGAAATAATTAAGAATTTATACTACAATATCATATGTTCTCTGTTTGTAATTAGGTTTGTTTAGTTGAAGGCAGTTCTTATCTCTAGGTATGTATAGGTGGTATGTATACCCAACAGTATTAAATAATATCTTGTATCTGTGGTTTTCTGTACAGCTGCAAAGAAATATAAATATTACTTATTGTATGTGTGTGAAAAAACAGGTAGCACAGAGAGATTCAAGGTCATCCATGCAATGGCTAGTAAAACTAGGGTCTCTTAATCCCTGCCAGTTTTTAGCCCTATGAGCTGGTGTTTCCAGTGGCTTTGTCTCTGCTTGTAGAGCTATGGGACACATCTGTAGGACATTGGAAGGGGTACATTTAATTTACTGGTCTAGAGGTGGCCAGTGGGGACCACTGGTACGCAGTAAGATATGCCAGATGGTTTATCAGAATAAGAAGCCATTAAAGGAGGATGATGTAGCGACAAAGAAGAGCATGTGGTGGGTTGAGCTTAATCTTGAAAGCCATGAACACAAGGTCACCAAGCCTGGTGAGAGGAATTAGGGGAGGAAGAAGGGTGCTCGTAGCCTAAATCAGGAGTTCAGGTTGTTGAGCAGTTATGCTATATGGTAGAGGAGCAACACTTCCTTGACAGTAGCTGAAGGATCTGACAGATCTGGTCTGGTCCCAGAGCGACAGACCTGAGATGCTAACGTAAATGATGGGAGGAATAGTCTCCATGCTCGGAGCCTGAGATGCATGTATCTTCTTTGTGGATGAGTGTAGTTTCCATCAGGATTTCTAGCACTGACTGTGTCCTTTCACGAGAACTAAATTTGTCATTAACTAGAAGGAAGTGTGAGAAGATGAAGCTCGTTAAGTTTTATAGGCATGCTACTCTTGCTTTTAAATTTGTTATTGCATTTCCCCCAAGTCTTCCTTGGGGAAATACTTAACTTGGATTTCCTATGAATTTTATCATTGTTTCTTCAATTGTTATTGTCTGCCTTGAGATTATGGCCACAGCTTCTGTCTGCTTTATTTTCCATCAGCCTGAGAGTCTCTTAGTTTCCATAATGTGTAAAGAGGAAAGCAGAAGTCCTGACAGATTCGAGGAGGGGGGCAGGGATAGGCAGGGATGACTGCATAAAACAGGCAACTGGGAGCAGGTCTGGCAGCCACCAAACGAGCACGTAAAGCACTGCCAGTGGACACCTAGTTTTTTTTTCTAGCTAAGAACCAACATACTCTCTTGCAAATAGCAATAAATAACTTGCACCTAGTGCATAACATTCTTTCTGGGACCAGCTCAGACTGCGAGAACAGAGAAGCGGCTGCTGGCAGAGTTTACACTGCCCTGTCGTTATTAAGCTGCGCAGCTGTTTGAATAAACGTGAAGAATCTAAAACTCGCACTGCTGGTTCATCCATCACACAACATCCTCTTATACTGCAAGATGAAATGTCCAGAACCATCTTTGAGATGCTCTCAGCAGACATGTTGGTGTTCTGTCTAAATGCACGTCAGTAATCTCATACTGAAAAATATGATTTTACCTTCCACTTACCCTTATGGAGACAGCTTGTCAGAGTAAACATGGTGCTGCAAGCTTATCCTGCTTAATGTCAGCTAATTAGATTCATTTTTGAATATAGTAGTAAACCAATTTAGTTTTATCTTTCAGAGCCTGCAGAGAGAGTTGAGACTCTTGGATGGGTTTCTGTCTCTGATTAGTGATCAAATTTCTTTGTGCCTTTTTAGACAGACCCTTGTCTTCTTCTGCATGTCTCTCACCTTTACTAGGGATGTTAGGGAACTGTGCATTTTTTTTCCACATTTTCATAGCTCCAACAGGTACTGTCACATTTCACAGCTTGCTCTGTTTAATGACTTGTATTCTCTGAAATGAAAGTCTGATTACAGTTGTTGACAGATGAACTAGCTAGGAATAGAAATTATTTTTAAATATTCCTGATCTTAAATCTTGATCTGGGAGGCTGTTTTTCCAAGGTGTTACTCTTTGCAGGATAGGTGCTTGAGGGGCCTTCTAACATAGAGCTAATACACCAGCCTCATCATCACCACATGATCATCCACATCACAGACCGAATGGGGCAACCTTCACTCAGAGCTCCGGTAATGTTTACACTGTCTCTCAATATATTTTGTGATAACCAACATTCACAAAAATGAGGTACAGAATTAGGAAAAAAAAAAAGACAAAAAGAAAGAAAAATGAAAACAAGTTGGAGTCTAAAGAACAGTAAACTTGATTAACTAAGTAGTATGGATGAGTATATTCTGCCAGGAACAATCTGATGAATATTTTTTGATTTAAAATACTTCTCAGTGCAGGTTATTAATTAAAATCCAATAAAACCTCTTGTTTTCTTGAGAATTTTCCTGTATCATTTTTGTACTGCCTGACATGCCCCTTATTCCTCTTGTGCAGTTTTGTGCTAGGAGTATCTCTCTTCAGTTCAATGCTCTGATGCTTTGGGAGGGAAAATAATTCTATACTGCAGCATATTACCCTATCTTTGTAGCTTTAATTTTCTTTCCTCCTTCTTCGCTTTCCCGCTTCGGCCTACTTGTTGATGCTGCTTAGTTGCCTTAGGACATTACGAATGTAGAACTGAATTGCTGTTAGCAGCAATGTTTCCCAGTTACTGAGAAACTATTGGATTTGTTTATTCCAGAATAGAGCTGAATATTTGCAAATGTGTTTTGTGAAGAATCTTGTATTGTTGCTACTTGTTCTGTCCGGAAAAGAGGATGTCAGTATGAATAGATGTCAGTCCAGTGTATTTTTTAAAGAGTAGGTTCATCCTTTTTTATTAATATTTTTTTTTAACTTTCTTAACTTTTTAAATAACTTTTATTAACATTTTTATTAACATTTTATTAACATAGTAATGTTAATGTAGTAACATAGTAATGTTTTCAGTTCTGACACAAAACGACAAATGGCAGAAAAGTAAAACATGAGACTAATTGCACTCTTAATTCATTAACTTCCTTGTGAAGAAAGGGGTTTTTTGTTAAATTAATGCATTTTCAGATCATTATTATGTCTTTTTCATCATGTTAAATTTTTTTGAAAGGATATTCATAGCACTTTTTTTTTGAAATTATAAGATACAGATATTTCAAAATTCTTTAAAATTCTTGGTATAATATATGTGTTTGGACTACTGTTTAGCTTTTCTTCGAGTGGTGAAGAGAACAACTTTTCTGTAGGATGCTATGTATATATATGTTTTAACATTGTTGTAGGACTAGTACAATTAGTTTTAAGAAGTGTAACCTGGCTGCAAGAAATATGTTTCAACTTCATTTTTTAACTGTGCATTTTCTTAAGATTACAAACATATTGCTTGTGAAAGTTAGGCTCTTAATCGATGGCATCAGAGATTAACACTGTTTAGCCATAGAAAATACACACCTTGGACAAGAACTGTGTGTATTTTCCTTAGAATCCTGTCTTTCTGCAGAGACTGAAGGAGAGACTTTACGTGCCATGTCCCTGGTGTATCTCGTCTACACTAGATATCTCCATAGTTCCCAGGGACCACTTACTTGCCAATCTTCTATATAATTTACAGATTTCTTGAAGGCTTCCAAGGTGCTACTTTACCTAGAAAAACTTTTCTTTTGCTTCAGAAAAGTTGTTTTTAAGACTTTTCTGTATGCCTTTTCAGAACTTTCTTGTTTCTTGTTGAAAGAAAGACTTCAGGATGTATCTACCATGAAGATCTTTGTAAAAAATCTTGCAAGTTATCTGACTATTCTCATCAGCTCCTCCTCAGTTCCTCCTGCTCAGGCAGAAGTGGCTGATTTGGAGCATTTTTTTTTTTTTTGCCAGGCTCCTACATGGCCTCTGAGATACTTCTGTTTCAGCAGGAGCGGATAAAAATGGAACTAGCAGCCTTGAAAATCTGGACCATGGTTTTGGCGTGGCTGAAGAAGAAAATTAAGAATCAAGGAAAGGAATCTGAGCAAAAGGGGAAAAGAGGATACTTTAAATAGAGACTTGCAAACTCCTTTCATACAGGAAATTGAACAGTATGAAGGCAGTTATCGCTTTTGATTGCTACGACCTGAATTAGTTTTGAACTAATTCGCTAGAGATGAAAGATTTCATTTCATTTGATTCTATGTGTTGTGATACATTTATGTTCAATGTGTAGCTACTCTACAGCCATTCTCTTCTGTTCATGCACTGGTGCAATATTTTTGGTTTAGAATATTTTTTTTCCAAGAGTGCATTTAATGGGTAAGAACAAAAAAAGAAAAAAAAAAAAGGAGTTAATTATTTGAAAAGATCTGCAAGTTTTTTTAAAGATGAGTGAAGTGAGGCTAGTTAAATGATTACGTGCAGTCGATAAGAAAAGGTTGATGAAACAACTGCAAAGAATCTGCAAGCAGAAGAAGAATGAGTTGCAGAGGTTGTTGTATTTTGCTGTTCAGGACAGCTGGCCATTTCTAGCAGCATAATTTTGTGGCAAGAATGTTACAAAGATTTCTCTAGGAGGGAAGATTCTTTTCAAGTGTGTGCAATGGGTTCAGAAGTAAATGCTTTTAGGTAAGAAGAAAAGTTGAGTTTTAGGAAGCAAAATGTGAACAGTCCGACAGAATGAATCTAACATGCAGCAGGACGTCTGCTTTATGGAAAGGACTTGTGAAGAGTGAAGAGTGTGAAGAGTGACCATGAAGGATTAAGAGATATATTCCTTTAAAATCCTATGGCTACTACATAAGTCAAAGCTATCCACCAAATCCAAATGATGCTCCCCTATTTTCTATCTCTCTCTCCCTCGGAATGCAGATACCTAGTAATACTTGGGTTTTTTTTTTTTTTTTGAAGATCAGGGACTAGCAAGTCCTCCCTATGTACTTTCTGGCAAAATTCCCCAGAAAGATGAGCGGATTTTCATGAGTTCATGTTCCGAAGCCCTGGTTTGTTAGGTCACAAGTGCTGTAAGTTTTACTGTATTTAATTTTTGCTGCTTGTGACCTGCAGGGTCCCACTCACACCGTGTTCCTGGTCCACCCTGGTCCACCCTCGGCACAGCCCCCCTGCCAGGGTGGATTTATTGATCCCCCCATTTCAGCCAAGTGTGCACTTGTCTCCCAGGAGCCCCGAGCTGCAAACGGGTCTCTCAGTGTTTGGTGGCTTGTGCCGCAGGATGTGAATGTTAGCACAAGGCGAGGAGTCGCTGCTGGGGCTGCAGCCAGCGTGAGCATGACTGAGGTGGTGCTCCAGCCCCAGCGCGCTGCCTTTTGCCAGAGTTTTCCCGTTAGGCTTCAGAGGAAACCCCCATCTGTGGGCACGGAGCGGGGGGAGCTGGCGGCAGGCCAGAGCCCGCGGGCTCCGCGCTCGCAGCTGGGAGTGTTGCAGGAATCCCAGCCAAGGGGCAGGCCGGGGCGCCCTGCTGCCGGCCAGACGCCACGCGCGGACGGGGCTGTCGTGCTCGCCGTGCCGCGTCGCGCGCGGCCGCTCAGACACCCCCCGGGCCAGGGCCGCCGTCCTCGTGTGCCGCGGCCGCTCAGCCACCCTCCGCAGCCTGCGCGTGCTTAAACGCGGGGCCTCTTTTCCAAACTGGATGCTGCTGTGGGGCAGGCAAACATGAGATTGTGCCTATTAGCATTGGACCCGTGGGAAGTGGGTACAGCCCTTGCAAGGGTGAACTTTTTTTTTTGACCTTGGAATATGCTCTCCCAAACTTAGTCTTTACACAATTTTATGCTTGTTATTGTGGGGGCAAATACAAAGTGCAGGACTCGATTGGGGTGGCAAAAAATGAAGAAGTATATGGTGCAAGTTGTTGATGTTGTTAACTGGCTAGTGAGGCATAACAAAACAAGAGCCAAGCCATTCTGAAGATGTGGTGGGGCAAGGAAGCATTAGAGTAATTTAAAAAATGTAAACCGTGGCTAAAATCTAAAAACACCATTTATTTAAAATGCTTTGCTATTTACCAAACCTGCCTCTTGAAGACATTTTACCCGAGGATGAGATACAGCTTGCAGACTACGAGGAAGATCAGTTTCTGTTTGTAAAGGCTTGGCTGAAAGAGAGTTTTAGCTTTATCTCCCACGTGAATTCTCGACACTGTGGGTGCGTCACTATATGTGTGTGTCTGGGTACAGTTTTGAATATCCTGTAACTCATTTAATTCACATTTTCAGAATAACGAGAAGGCAGCTAAGCTGCCTTTTACCACAGTAGCTGTGTGTTACGCATCCTTGTGTACTGCAGAATGAGGCAATAAAAATTAACAGGCAAGAACTTCTTGTTTCAAACTTTTTTTCAGGGGGCCGCATGGCCTGAAAGAGCTTTCTTTTATTTAATACTGTAGACTTTAGGTCATCCAAACCTACGTTTGTTTCATTCAGTTGTGAATCTTCCATTATTTTGGGGAAGAAAATGCTTTTACAGTTTTTAAACTGGACGGCTTGCTTATTTGCCTATCATACATATGTTTTCATTCAAGACAGCACTGCTAGTACAAGTTCATTTTGCATGCTTATTTATTGATTACTTACAATATATGTCAAAATATTTAATCACAGACTCACTGATCAAGTGATTTTAAATTATCAGATGATTACAAACAAGATCATGTAGTTACCAGTAGGAAAGAACGCTCGCGTAAAAAGCCTTCATTCCTTCGTGAGGGAGCTACAGTGCTCTACCTTCTTCTAAACTAGTGATTTTCAATTAAAAAAAAAAGAAGGAAACAGAAGCCAGACTGATAATATACTGAGTCAAAGGAATTGAGTACTGATCAAGAACCCGATAACTGGAAAAGGCGAAGCTCTGAGTCTGCACATGGGATAACTACAGCCTCTGCATTAAGAGTGTCAACTCATTGCTTATTGTTTTGATGATGTGTCTCAAATCTGATCTCTAGCAATGGGACAAAACAGCAGAAAATATTTTGCTTGCCAGTGTGAACAGCAGTAATTTTTGTGTGGCAGGGAATAAAGAATACACTCCAGGCACCTTGGAGCTGCTGAAACACTCCTAGCTCAGAGGAGAAACATGTGGAAACACATGTGTATCAGCTGAGCTTGATGTAAACCTCTAATGTGTAATAAACTGCATCTATTTGTTGTGCTTTCAGATGGGACCCTCTTCTAGTATGTGATCCATGACGAGCCACACTGAATCATACGATGACAATGTTATCACTGCCACATCTCTGGGAACCCGTTATTCGTAATTACATGGTAGGTGGACTTCTGCATCTTACATTAGTCGCTGCTTGTTGGAACCACACAGTAACAGTAACATGAAGGTGCTAAAAGTCACTAAAGCAAACGTTAAGCCAGATGTGGCTTAACAGCCATTCCAACAACTGTGTAAGCCTCTCCTAGGCATGTTTTATATGGAGAGCAATGAACCACTTTGAGTATGATCTTGAAAATGTATTTATTTACAGATATTAGTAAAATGTTTCCTTTGGGTGAAGTTATGCTGGTATAATGATGGCATGTAGATATATAGCCTTTTATTACCTTTCTTAAAAAGAAAGTAGCGGTAGCTTTAACTTAAAGGTTTCTGTACTTTAACTCTGTATTTGCAGTTATGGCAGTAGAATTTTTGTGCTTAGGAGAGGTCTTTAATTGCTTTTCTCTTTCATTCCATTTTCAGTTTCTGGTCAGTCTAAATTAGATTAATTTCACACACCACTGAATCCCTAAAGAAGTGCAAATTAACTCCATTTTACCAAATTCAGCCAGACGATGGCAGTTATTCTCTTGATGTTTAGCTTTACGTTACCCACTGACTTGGACCAAGATTTCAATAGGAATTAAATCCTATAGCAAGTCTTTTTTTTCCCCACCCTGTACAAGCAATTGGAGACTAAAATACACATTTCTTGTATTTAACTGATGGCCTTTGAGGCTGAAAAAAGGTCAGTGATAGCTGGCACATTGCTTTTCTGATATGCTGACATGAAATGGTTAACACATGCCCAGGTAGTGTAAAACCATGAACAAAATGGCTTTATGAGAATAGCTACATCATTATTTTATGCTCTTTAGCAGTTTGCAGCATACCACCTAATGATTAGCGTGGAACGGCTTCATCTGAGGCGTGACCCCAATGTACTTTGAGCTGAAGCTGGTGGAAAAATCTTTCTTCACTTTGATGAGGGTTGAATTTCCCTTCGCATAGTATCTAAGACCTTTGTTTAAGTAATGTTCCCTGCTTGGAAGTCTTGTTTAGTGATTAACTAGTGATTAGAGAGTAAGTGTTAAAGATATAAACATAAATACAAGTTACAAGGAAATGTATCATTCAAATGACAAAGAGGGCCCAATTATAAAAAATGCTTCCCCGTTTTCAGAAGTTATAAAACGATGAGGAGATGTGTCAGTTTGCTTCAAAAGTATATATCTGGAATTAAAGCTCTATTTTTTTAAATAATTTTGATGGCAATATTTGACAGAAATGTTCATGATTTCCTGCCAAATCAGTGATATGAGAAACAGAAAGCAAGATGAAGCCTTAGTGGCTGTGGGAGAGGAAGTTTGTGCTTTGTTAAACAAATCAGAGTTTTGGGGAGAACAATTCACAGCTGAAGTAACTTGCGTTCTGAATGGTGAAGAGGTTTCCACTTCTGGCTTGATTCTGGTTCTGTTAAAAGGAAGCTCCTGGAGACTCTGTCACCCGTTTCAGTGACAGAGGATCTTGCTTACCTAGGAAGAGCTTCTAGACTGCCCGTTGTAAAGACCACTGGTAACCACAGCTTTCCCAGTATCATTAACTCCACTATTTGCAGACCTTTTCTATACAGAAAGATTCACATCTTACATTCACATTACATCCTACATTCACATCTAAGAACCTTTCGAGGATGGAAGTAGGAATAACAGAATTCATTGCTCGTTTCTCCTGAGTTTGCAAGGAAAACAAGTTGATTCATTTTAAATATTCAGCATTGTTGCTGGTTGATTTATTTTTGTGTAAAGAAGTCATTTTGCTATGGGGGAGCATTTGTGATGGAAAGCTAGCTTGAAGAAAATTAGTGTTGTATTTTATAGGAGCGAAGGACTGAAAAGGACCCATTAGGCAGGCTTGTGTAGTTTCCCGCTCTCAGTTATCTTTTGGATAGGGATGAAGACTTGTTTGATATTTTCACTTCTTTGATGCAATGTGACTTTTGTGCTGGGAGGAAGATCTCTCAGAGACCCAAGGAAGGGTTCACAGGAAAAAATGATTATCTCAACGGCAACCATTAGCAGGTCTCGGTGATGGCTGAGAATGAAAAAAAGAGGCAGACAACTTTGTGTCATGCTTGTACGGACCTGTGCAGCAGGGGATGCTGTACTTTGCACCTTGTGCAAATTCTTTTGATACGTGGTGATAACTTTTACAGATTTGTCATCCACCCAAATCAAAATGAATGTTCCTTTGATAGTCGACTGTAGAAGTCAGAAGGAAGTTAACGTTTTTTTGATTGCTTTTTGGGAGTACTTTGGTTTTCTTCTTTGCCAAATCTCACGCAGCATTGCAGACATTTCAGGAAACTAATCTGCAGGAGCACAGCCTGTGAAAGATAGGACTAGATTCAGAAGGACTACGCTCTTGCTGTTACACAAAAGCCTCCGATCGGTACGCTTTGAAAGACTGCAAACTTCCACAGGAAATTAAAATCGATACTATATAATGAAAGAATGACAGAAGGGAAAGGAAAGGGCAAAAAGATATTATTAAATGATAGAAACATCAAAATTTGAGATCCATGAAAGTGTATGTAGCTGCTAGATATTGATACAAAATTCTGAGTATTTTAGGGAAAAAAAGAAGACTTCCTCCCTCCTTTGGTCTTTTCCAGTGTCATTAACTGAATGTGGAAAAACATTAATGTTAAAATTATTTTGGTTTTGGACATAGTAGATTATACTCTGTTTTGAAAAAAAATTGAGTTCAAACCTAGAGAGTCCAATTTCATCATATTCTTCAGTGGAAGGTGCATACATGGAACCAAATTGGGAATGAAAATCAAGCGCAGGCCTTTCTTTTTTAGTTAGCTCTTCCGCCATTTAAATGTGCAGTGCTGACAGGGAGGAGAGAGGACTTTTCCTTTTTGATCAGTATCGTCCTTGCCAAGATACAGTCTGGTACTTGAAAACACGTGGAAATTTCAGTAGTTGCCTGAGAGCGGAAGCTCCATTTGAAGTCAGGCTGTAGATCCACAGGAGACCATTTAACTTGGACACATGCTGAAGAGATTTGCTGGTATCAAGGTCCTTGCTGTTAAACTGTTAGCCAAAGGCCCAGGCACATAACATAGCCCCTCTTGCTGCTTCTTGGGATCAGCTTCGAAGCTTTGGTGAGCTAGACTGTCTCTTGGCCAGGTGCTTAACTGCAGAATTTAGATTTCCTTATTAGGGAGATCTTTCAAAGGGGGCAGTAATAACTTCCAACATTTTAATAACTTTTCCTATAAGATCTGGTTACCTGAAATTGGAAAGAATAAGCAGAACTGTGAGAGATTTAACTTTATTAACCATCATAAATCCTTTCTCTTTCGATTCTAATCAGTCCCTAGAGCCCCTTTAATGCTCTTGACATTGCACTGGCCTTTCATTGTAGCACAATATATGTTTTCCTGTGACTGAAAAAAACGATGGTAAGAGCCTTACTTAAACTAGAGGTAATGGAAGCAGTGGTAGGGATGTGCAACTACCTTGCAATTCATTGCAAGGAGAGCAGAGAGTTGTGCTTTGGCAACTATCATCAGAAATTCATTGCAAGGAGAGCAGAGAGTTGTGCTTTGGCAGCTCTGAACCTCTAGCATGTTTTTTTTTCCTATTGGTGGGATGGATATTTGGGACTCTGAGCTACTACCACAAAGCTCAAGGCCTTCAAGGGTTCTGTGAAGGGACCCCAGATCTCACTGGAGCCCCCAGACTCCAGGGAGAGCTCGGCACGCGCTGGCACCAGGGCGCAGGTGATCATTTTGACTCCGTTTGGACACGACCAGACAATAGGGCTTTTGTACCTTCTGCTGGCATGCGGAGGGACACCAGGGCAAAATGCCTGTTGCAGAAAGACTCATTATGGGCGGTCACAACCTCATATCCCCGAGGGCAGTGAACTGCAGGAAATCACTCACTCCGGGCGGGCTGATTCAGCCGCGAGGAATTGCTGACAAGAAAGAGGTTGCTTGTGGCACCAACACTCGGAAAACCTGCTTGATCAGAGGTGTGCTGTGAATGGATCTTTTCTTTGCCGGGGACAATACTAAAAGGCAGGAGTGTTACCAGGTGGTCGAGGGATAAGAACCTAAGCAACAAATGCCTTCTTCATAAAATACCTACCTGGGTTATTGCCTTTCTGTCCGACTCACGCACAAAATTCTCTGGAAAGTGAAAGGGGAATTCCCTGGTTGGTAGTCGGTCTGTCTTTATGCTGTCCAGGAATTCATGGGACGGAGAAGGCATCCAAAGAATCTGCCCTCATGTAGAGAAGCTGAATCCTCTCTTGTTTTTTCCATATATACAATTCAGCAAGTTCCTTAAGTAAACGCTTTAATTTTAAGCTTAATACTATGCAAATATTTAAGTTAGGGCATAAAAGCCTCAAACTGGCTTCACACCATGAGCTGGCCTCCAGCTGTCTCTCCAGGTACAAATGCAATATTTATACGCATGAATAGTTATTTATTTATTTATTATGGCCATCTTTTTATAATAAACATGGTTATCTGTGTTCCTTTGCCTTGAACATAAAAACAGATGCTTTTGCACTTGTGTGTGCAGCACAGAAACTTTGGCATAAACCTCAGATCTGCTTAAGATAACCACTGTAGGCTGAATTTTTAGATGACACACAGTCATACTGATTAAGTCTTTTTATAAAAGAAGTGCCCAAAGTTCTGCTTATCATTGAAAGTCCACCAACCTAATTTATGAAACAAAGATATAGAAAGACCTGGCAACTGCTCCAAGAGCTTTATAGTGTAATTTGGGTGTCTGGACAAACATGCAAAGGGCAGTAAAGAATATTCAGAATGTGTGTCAATAGTGTTAGCAGTAAGTATGTTAACTAGGCTTCAAAAATCTAGTAAAATATTACCGTGTTGTCTAATGCAATTTTATATCCTCGTGTTTTTTTCCCAGCCCTCATCTCAGCTGCTGCAAGCCTTTAGGCAGCTTTGTATTAAAAAGGGAAAGTCCGTAGTCTTGTGGGCCCTCTATAATGTGCTCAGCATGTGAGCTATTGACTTAATAAGGACAAGAAAAGCTATGTCAAATGTGTTTCATTTACGTGTGGTAAGATAGAAAAAGCAAAGTCTGTGAAGACTCAGGGACAAGAAAGACACCGAATGCCTTAAATGCTAAGGGAGTTAATGCTATGCAGTGATTTTGCCTCTGCTATGGAAGTGTCAGAACAGTGTGCTGCCTGGCGTAGAGCACCGCCTCAGCTGCAAAGGTTGCAGTTCCATGGCAACACGAGGAGCCCAACTGTGCTCAAGGTGTACGCATTAATGCATGCAGAGTGAGGGGCTGGGAGGGAGCTGGAAATAAATAAAATATGACGAATGTTTCCCATTTAATTATTTATTTGTAAATAAAGCCTTTGTTCTTGGAAAATCAGAACTGACATGAATACACACAAACCCCTCAAAATCTCTGTTTCTTTTTCCTTGTGTTTTTCTCGGGCAAAAGCAAATGTTTGCAAAGAAAAAGACTGTAAGTGCAGCTGGATGCTGAATGTTTGCAAGAGAATGCTATTAATTCCTGACACTGTTGTATATCCCCAGAGATGGTCAGTCAGGGGAATTATTTTTTCCAAGATGCCCTGCTTTACTGTTTGCTGAAACACTGCTTGGCGTTTTTATATTAGATTTTTTCTTGATTTTTTTGAACTGTCCAGTTTCTGTCTTTCTTTATATCCACCTCCAGTTTCGTACACCTCCTCTCGGTGAGGAGCAGGAAATAAGGCTGAGCACTGTTTCCTGACATCCAAAGAAGTTTAAACGAGCAAGGAAACAGCCTATTTTGTTTTGCCAGGTTCACTTTGCAGACTCGTAACACACCTGCTCCCAGGCAGGGTCAGGAGTCATTCCCTGGAACAGCTGGGCAGCTGGCCAGGGAATAACCCCGAGTTGATCATTAAGTGAATTTTGTTTGATCTGCTCAGTTGGCTGTGTGAATATAGTATGGGGAATTGTGACAAGTATATTTTGGTCTTGGTGAAAAAATACCTAAGGTTGGTCCTGCTAATTGTACAAACTGCCAGTTGGTGGAAGAATTACAAACTTCCAAGGTTTCAAGTCAGAGAAGGAGATGGGGGAACCTCCAGATGTTGGTATTTTTGAATCTAACAGCAGTGCTAATCTGGCATGGTAAAGCTGGCAGAAACTGGCAATTTAAACTAGATTTACAGCTGCTTTGCATTGCTAAAACATGCAAAGCAGCCAGAACATATCAGTGAATCTGGCCTGTAGATTTCAACAAGGTTTCACGGTGTAACTGAGGAGAGAATATAGCCCTGCATTTGGAATTTGGTCAGCTGTTCTCATGTTGCTGTGGCAGCAGGAATAAAATGCATCTCTCTCTCTGTTATTTTTTTCTTTTTACAACCAATAGAAAAATTATTTGTTAAAACAAGGTGATTTTTTTCGTGTAAATGGTCGCTCTGTCTTTAAGTTTATACTGGGAGAAATTTGATCCTGTTCAGGAGAGCAGGACAATATGAGTAAATCTTTTCTAAGAGCATAAATAGGACTGAAATGACCTTGTGTTGGCATTCTGCAAAAAGGGGTGAAATTCGCCCTTGGGGCAGCAGAGCTGCAAAGTAAGAAGGTGTCATTTCTGAACAGTCACTTTGCCGGGAGAGCAGTCCTTGGAAGCCTTAGCCACTTGTCTAGTGCTTCCTTTGACACTCTCCCAAATTTGTTACTGTGTGGTTTATAGTTTCTGCTCAGCCCCCAAAAACACATAGCAGATGTAGCTCATTAAATACATGGACTTAAAATTAGTGGATGCTTCCGCAGTTATATGGCACCTCTTCCTGGCCTTTTTTTTTTCACAGAGGGACTTGTGCAGAGAATCCTCTATGTATAGGGGGATGTATTCAAATAAATCTGTAGAGTAAGTAAGTGAGGCTAAAATTTTCTATCAGGTGCTGGGACCTAGCATAACACTGAGCTGGCGTTCTTTTTTTACCAAGTATCTTCATAATGCAGCACCTCATTCAGTTTGGCAGGAAGGATGAAGAGAAAGCACCAGGAGGAACATCAAAGGCAGGAGAAAACGGGGAGTCAAAGCAAGGACAGGAAGGGAGAAGTGTGAGGAAGCAGAGCGAAGGCAGAAGGGCCAGCGGATGAACAACAGGGGGCTGGGAAGAGCACGAAACAGGAAAGGGAGGATGGTCTGGTGTGTGCGAGGGAAAAGTTGTTTTTCAGATGTAGCAAAAATAAATAAGAGCAAGAAAATTCAAGTGCTTCAAGTTGAGGGTATATCAGAGTGAATGAGGAAAATGGTTCAGTCTGAGAAGAAGAGAACAAAAACAACAACAAAAAACTATATGGATTAGTTTGGTACATCAGTTTATGCCATTTTAAATAGTGGCTTCTAGAGCTGTGGTGCCAAGAGCTTCTGACGTTCCCCTCCAGGACTCCTATGGGGCCTAGCATGAGAAATGCCCTCCCATTTCAAGGTTCAAACAATTTCCAATGTGTGTTTTTTTTCCCCCTTTTCTGATTATCTCTTCAGGGTTTAGGCCACTACTCCCTTCCTTTATTTTGGAACAGGTGTCTTCTGGGGCACGTGCCTCCATGAGGAGGTGAGGGCTCCTTGGCCAGCTGGGCTCAGCCCCTCGTGTCACTGCCCTGGGCCCCACATAGCTTGAGCTACACATGGTCCCCCACTCCTTGGCCCTTCTGGTCTCTTTTTTTAGGTAGGGGGAGTAGAGGTAAGACACATATTCTATTGACTGTATTCCTCTGGAAAGCCTCTCAGGGCTTGGATCTTGTCGGAAGGGAAGCTGGCGAGGTGGAGCGCTGATGCTGATGAGGGTTGTGCCATGCTTTGGGCATGGGGCAGGGGCAACTTCTTGTGTTACTGTTTGCGTGGCATGGCGGTAGGGTTGTGTCCTGCTGCCCTTTCACCCCAAGTTAACCAGAAATGCAAGAAAACAGGAAAATTACTCATCCTAACTATGGAGAGTGGTAGTCAGAAAAATGTACCTGATTTTCTTTCAGGATATCTGAGGAAGTGCTATGGGTACGCAGGCAGGCATAAGGGCTCCCTCTAGATCCTTGTTCTTTCACTTGTTCAAGCTATCTTGGTTACCAGAAATAAACAGCTGAATGGAAATTTTAGTTCTGGCTGTGAAAAGAAGCTTTTGAATGAATTCTACATGAAATAACAAATGTCTTCTTTCCTCCTCCTCTCCACCTACTTTGTTCCTAAACATTAACATTTCATGTCACTTGAGCTAAGTTTGGTGTCAGACTCCCCAGATCCTGCTGCAAAATACATCCCTCTTTTGTGGCAAGCAGAGAAGATGAGAGGCTTGTGGTGTTTTTCCTTCTCAGTCTCTGCTCCCCTGGGAAAAGAGGCTAATGCTGTGTGAAGCTGTCTCCTTCCCACTCTGCTCAACTTTGCTCCTAAAAATGCTTCTCTCTCAACAGTTCTGCTGCCTCTCTTAAGGAGGTCTGGGCTGGCCCATTTAGTGTCATCACTTGCTGTTTTCTCAGGTTGTGCTGGGTTTCATGGTGACAGAAGGCTGGAGAAGATTGTTGCAGAATAAGTCATCAGAGCTGCCAGCTTGAAAATCATTGCTTAAGCATAAAAGAGAAACAAAGATTAAGAATTATGAGACTTAAACCCTGCCCAAAGCCCCAAACCTCCACATCAGTTTTGCCCATCCTCTTCCTGTTTTCTTACGCTTTGAAGCTGGTTTGCATTATAGTTTTAAAGTTTCCTCCCAAACCACAAAGGTGAGAAAATACCCTGTTCTAAAATTGGTTGTTTTGTGAGCAACGGCGCTAATCTCGGTTCTCCCTTAGCCCTTTCCCCACGCACATCGTGTACCTGACAGCCAGCAAGCGGGAGGTCGCGCATTGCGTGGGGAGTTGGAGGCCGTGAGTCTGCGGGCACGTGGGGCTCGGCGAGTTCTCGGCTCTGCCCTTCGTGTCGGCAGGTGTTTGCACTTCCTCCCTGTAACCAGCAACTGATTTTTATGAAGCTTGCGGGAATTCAATTATCTCAGTGACTTCATCCCCCCTTTCAGGTGTGCTTGAAACTGAGCACTGGCTTAGCCTTTCTCCACAGAAGACAGTGCTATAGTAAATACCACACTTCTGTAGGAAATCAAGCCAGAAGGGGACGTGAGCCTTTTTATGACCTTCCTTCAGGATTTAGGAGTTACAAGTCCAATACTTAATACTGCAAAACCCATGATAAAATACTTATTGTTATTGTTAGTGGATAGCTTCATCTCTTTTTCCATTTTTGTATGCAATCCAGGACTGTACAAAGGGAGGCCAAGCTGTGAAAGAGGATTTGTGTTTTCCACCTTGTACAAGGTGAATTCTTTTGTCTGGAAAAGAAAAATGAATGTGTGTAGAGGAAGAGAAAATGTAAGAGCAGATAGGAATGCTAAAGAGAAATATGCACTCAAGTGGTAGGTTTATTGTACAAGAAAGGGAATGGGTCTCACTGAACTGTGGTGCCTAAAATACCTTGCAGTCTGTGGTTTTATTTATGATGGAGATGAGTGTTTCAGTACTAAGAACCTGGGTCTTGAATCAACGGCACCTCATCTTTCCCACTGCAGATAAAGCAAGTGGCAAAGAAGCACCGGAGGGAAATGTATCTGCTTGTGAAAACAGACCTTAGACATTGGCCAGTGTTGCTGTCTTTGGTGGAGCGAATAGGCATAGTCCTGTATCGCCCCAGTTACGCCAAGCTGTGCTAATACTCACATATTTTGATAATTACTGAAAAGTAGAAGCAAAAGAAAGGGGCGCAGATGGATTTGGGATATTTTAGTACACTATGGAATATCCTGAAATCAAAGCCAGCTAGATGTAAACAATAAGGGTTCATATTTGGGAAAAGAAAATCTGTCATCTGGTAGCTGAATTTTCTTCTGAGGTGATACAGAAAATCACCTTTTTCATAGATCCCAACTGAACAGGGTAGACGTTTCTATGTGACAGAAGGAATTTTCCTCATTCCTCACCTTGGTGCTCAGTCCAGTACGTAGGAATGTGATTTTACCCTTGGTGTTTGTTTTTGGCTCTGTGGGTCTTTAATTCTCTTCTAGCAGTAAAGTAGTTATTTTTGATAGATACTAGTTGTTTGTTAATTTGTTTGCAATCAGTTTTCCAAGAGGTTCCTTTAATGTGGGAGGAACTGAATTCTTTAGGTGCAAATGTTCGCTGCTGACTCTCTTCTTAGTCATTAAGAGATATTTTTCATATAAAAGCACCTTCAGTTTTAAGGGAAAATGCTAAACATCTTCTAATATTAAGCATGTGAAATGTGCAGTTACCTAAAGAGAAACCGTTCATTGAGCTGTAACATTTGAGGACAGAAATGTCCAAGACAAGCCCAAACCTTTGTTAGAATCTGTGAGAGGCTGAAGGGCTGTCAGTCCCATTTCTGTACATCTTCCTGTGCCCTCCTTCACCCTCCTGCCAGGACCCCAAATCCCTCGAATCCTGGTTTCAGGTGCCAACCTACATCCGTGCTGGTATGCACAAAGCTAAAAGATGTCCCTGTTCTTTTCCAAAGAGAACATACCTTTTTCTTTCTTTCTTTTTTTTTTTTTTTTTTTTTTTTTTTCCCCTCCTCAGTTCCCTTGCCAGAAAAAGTATTTTTGAACTGCAACTCTTTTAAGGCTCTGTGCCTCCACAGCTCTTGCCTTTGTTTAGGTTATTTTTGGAAACCAGGCAACAAAGCAGAGGGATGAAATTTAGGAGAGTTAACTGCAGTAGAACTCTAAATCTCTTCATCTTCGTGTGCTCTTTCTCCCCTTCTTTCTTCTCGTGCCTTCTGTGAGTCTGACCCTGATCACACTGCCAGTGCCAGGGCGAGGCTTAGCAAATGCTCTTTGTGCCCAGCAAGCAACTTCTTCAGATGCAGAGGAATGCAGGTTCACAAGCTGCTCTCTTCACTTCAGCAGCCATCATTTTCCTTCTGCTTTCTGGGTCAGCCAGTTGGCCAAAAAAATGTCAGTGGTCGAGTAGGGGTCTGAGAGCTATGGAATACACATTTCATTTGAGCTTGTTTATCTAAGGGAAATTGCATGGGCAGAAGAATGTATTTCCTTTATTATTTCCTTAACAAGACAGCCTTAAAAAAGTACTTTTTCCTTCTAAATGTTGGCATGTTTTTATGTCCATAGCATTAATGTGCTGCTTGCCAAAGTTTGCAAGACAAAGAGAAGTCTTTGGGAGACTTGGGAAATGACGTTGTGGTGACAGCCTGAAACCAGACCTGGCCGGGAGACCTGGAGCTCCGGTTTCAGGTCGGGTGCGGGAGAGCCCGGGAGGCCCAGCGCGCCAGCCGCAGCCTCCGCTTCAATGCCCCAAAGGTCCCGGCTCCTCCGGGTGGGGGAAAAGGCTTCATGCCTTACATTTCCCAAGCAAAATATAGGGAGAAGGTTTCTCTGAAGGTACACATCAGGACTTTCTTTTTTTTTATGCTTTGGTTTTCAAAAATCATTAGTGCGTAGAAAAACATTGACCACGCAGTAGGTCAGCCTGTCCTTTTGATGACTGAGACAGTGTTCAGATAATTGAGATGCCAGTGATTGCCCATGAAAATTTGCTGATGTTTACACTGCTGGCAGGTATTGGAGTCACACCATAATATTTATTGTGGGATCTTGCAATGGATTTTAAAGTAGATTTAGATCAAAATGCAAAGTGGGATTTTTTTTTCCTGTAATTTTGAAAATGCCTAAAACAGTATGGTAAATGTTAAACACTAAAAACTGGTTTTGTTTGTACTGAAAAGAGGATATTGGTAGAGGAGGAAGCAACCTGAGCGGGCTGGTAAAGGTGATATATGGATGTGGTGAAAATCAAAAGGAGAATGATCATTGTGATCTTAAAGCAGTAACAGGCTGTCTTTGGAGATGGGCTTGAGCTGGTGACATAACAAGAAGTAATAATGAGGAGGACTAGATTCTTACAGATAGACTGCTTATGTGTATTATAAATAATTAAAATCATAAATAAGTGTACATTGGCACTTCTAAAGCTTATTAATATCAATTAATAATACTGCATATCTGTAATTTACTGGTGTCTGTTGTCCTCTAATTTCTTGATTAACTAACCCAGAGGCTTGGGCAGCAAGCTGAGAAATCAAACTCTTGCTAAATGAACTTTTGAACTTTTCTTAAGAAAAAAGATACATCCACAGGAGACAAATTTGTGAATGGGTGAGCATGAGCAACCCAGAAAAATTTCATTTCAGTAGAGATGTCAGTAGCAGGAAAGAGTGAAATTCCCCCTTTTTTACATCAAATAGGGAAAGTAATGATTTTGCCCTAGCTTCGTATATTAAAGATAAGAATTACAGCTGATGTTTTGAGGGATTCCCAGGAAGAAAGCAATTTGAGATGGAAAAGAAGGAATAGTTTTTTGGAGAAGTCTCTGAAGAGTCTCTGCAAGGTTTCCTGTACCCCTTAGTAATAGGGTAATGAGAAAAAATCTCGCAAGACAAAAAGAATCTGTTTTAGAAGAAAACATGATTTTAAACTGTGCGGTTTGGAAAGAAGAGAAAAAAAGGAAAAATGTTGTTACAAATTTCAAAAGCGGATGGTTTTGAAATGTCAGACATCGTTTGTTTTGGCTGCCTCTAATAGGCAAAGAGAAAAAAAGAGCTAAATTCGCGTAGCTGGAGGGCAAGTTCCCCTTTCAGCCGAGCCAGGAGCAGCTGAGGTTCATCCTGCTCCTTTGCATAGGGTGCCTTGGACATCCCCTGTCCTCCCCCTGCTCCGCCGCGGGTTCCTGCTTGCGGCATAGGGCCCTCCTGCGACAAGGCCATCGCCAGCCGTGTCCGAAGCGCACGGAGGCTCTGAGACGTGGCCTCCGCTCAGGCGGTCCGGGTCAGCCAGGCTCCCCGCTCCCAAATGGGGCCTCAGCTGAAGTCGGAGGCCTGGCCCCCGCCTCTCCGCTGCGCTTCCACGGCGCGGCCGGGGATGCCCCGCTGCTCCCGGCCTCGCTGCGTCCCGCTGGCCCGCGGCCAGGCCCCGCTTGGCTGCTCGCCCCAGCCTGCGGCCTGCTGGCCTGGGGAGCCCGGCTGCGGGGAGCGAGTGGGTGTCTGGGGCTGGTTCTGCCCCGCTAGTGTCCGAGGGGGTGGCACCCCGAGCTGGCTCCCCAGGGGCAGAGCAGCGACGCGGCGCCCAGCGCCGGGGCAGCGTCTCGCCGGAGCACCGAGCCGTGTCCACGCCGTGTGCCCGATGCCGGCCGGGCTGCGGAGGCGCTCGGACGCGCTGCCCCATGCACCGCGCGCTCAGGTGATCGCCAGGAGCAGAGCGGCGTGCACGGCAGGGACCGAAACGTTGCTGCGTCCTCCTCGCCGCTGGGTCGGACGCCTTGGGCAGCGCGGTTAACTCGCAGCGGGAGGGCCGCGGGCTGCACCCGCTGCGTGGCCCCAGGAGGAGGACGCAGGAGGCAGACCTGGGTCCTTCCGCTCGTGCCTGCATGTGACAAACGAGAGAGAAAAAAATAAAAGGAAGAAAGCTGGAGAAAAGCAAGGGGAGCCGCTGGCGCTGCCCTGCTGGTGCGGGTGCTGCTCCCTTGACCCCCGGCAGCCCGTACGAGCCCTCCTGCTTTAGGGCAGGCAAGTGAAATCAGACAGACGGGGACAAAGATCCTGCGATTTCTGAGAAGTTTTGAGTCGTTTTGTGCCAATCTTTTAATTATAGCATTTGGCCATATTGACTACAGCTGGTCTTCTCAATATATTTTTTTAACGTGTGAGGTATTATATTGTTGTAGTAATCAGGGTACATTGGCCAAGTTTCTTACGCTGCCCCTTTTCTCCTCCCCGTTTCTTCAGCTCCAAGTCACTCTAAGCATTTCCCTTTCCAGGCTGAGTTAGGAAAGGATGTCCATTTGGGACATACATATTTAATATTTGGGATGAGGTTTTTGTTGTCAGCCTCTGTGATCTAAATCAAAGATTATTTTTGCAGACTTGCCATGAAATTTCAATCTGAAATGCACATGATTTTAGAATACTTTGTTTGGAGTCACTTTTTTTATATTTTGTGAAGAAATAAAAGGCCTTATAGTAGGTCCTGGATGCTGCACACTAGCATAAGCCCACTGTTTTTTGATAACTGTGTTTGGTTCCTTACAGTCCAGTGGCAAATATAAGAGGTCAACAGACTCCAGAGCATACTACAATCATGTTATCATCACTGTGTTCTTACAGCTGTTTATTTATTTGTTTATTGTCTTAGATTTCTCCTGTGGTGTTTGCATACAAAGGCTAATATTAAGTGCATACTTATAAATAGAAGTAATTCATTATGCAATGTTGTAAGCCTATACTTTAATAATATTTTAATATCACTTTTAAATTATAATCTACATTGCTTCTTCTGTGATAGCTAGAATTTGTTGCTCCAGAGAAAAGCTTTATGAGATCAATTCATGGCAGAGTGGGAATATCATGCTTGTTTTTATGCTTCTGATGTCAGTGTCATGGTTTATCTAATGTTGTATGATGCAATGGCTAAATGGTCTATACTATTCCATCATTAGTGAGCCGAACCTCTACGCTAAATGCCCCTTGTTTCAAAAGTTGTAGAAATTTTGCAAAAATAATTTGATGAGTTGGGGTGTACTCTCTGTTTGGAAAGCCGACAATTTCTTTGCTTTTAATTAAAATCAAAGCCCTATTCCTATTCCATTTTAATGTGTGTTCTCTACAGAAGAATTCTCTACGGTAAGAGATCATTCATTTAATTCCCACCTCAAGTTCAACATTTTTGAAAGTATCATAAATTTATGCTGTGACAGGATATCTCTGCATTGTTTTATACTAATTTGGATGGGAACATTCAGACAGGATCATGGTTCTTGTTCTCTCCTTCCTTTACAATTTTCTTTCTGTATGATGAAAAGCAATACATTTTTATGACTTAGAGCAGTAAAAGTGATTTCTGACAAATCTTGTTTTTCCCTGTCTCCTCTTACCCCATAGATACCACCTTCACTGCCCATCTGTCACATTCCTGTCTATTCTGTATAAAGGTTGGTTGGATTTCTTTACATTTCAAGGGTGCAAGCTTTTGAAAAGTCTCTTGGCTTCCACAAGTAGTGAAAGTGTTGCATAAATCAACCTTGTACTAGATCTACTCTGTGACACCTGACAGAAATTAAAGCATGTTGTCAGAAAAAAAAAAATCAAACTCCAAATTCCATTTTCCAAAAGAAGTAAAATGTCAAATATGGGAGAAAAAGGTCTTTTGACTCATCTTGGTTCAAACAACCCATTGATCTTTTAATGACAGAGATATTTCACTTGCATCCTCTTAACAATTATTGGCCACATCTGTGGTGTCCTTTTGCTGGAGGGATGAAAGTGCCATTAGCTGTAATGTTGTAATAAGGTGCTAGAGAACCATGAATCTTTCCAAAATGACATGCCAATATGATTAACCCATTCTGTATTTCAGCAGACAAGAAGTGTGTGGGAAATTAGCTTTCCGGGTATCGTTGCATGTTACAGGAGCATCCTTGGGTTTCCAAGCCACTCGACTGTTTGTTATGTTAAAGCTCCTGTCCAGACACAGAAATAAAATAATGTATGCTGCAGCTTTCTTTATCCAGATATAAACAGACATTTTGACAGTTACGAACACAACCCCCCCAGATTAGTCAGTCTTGCAGTATTTTTGTTGAACTTCAGATCCTCATCTCCTTTCTAGGCTTAATGGTTAATATGGATCTATAACGGCTTTAGTAGAGACAGAAAACTGAGGTCAGTCCCTGAATAATACATTTAAGCAAGAAGGAAATGAAAACCCTTTAACTACTTTCCACAGAGTTTCCCCACTGCTTTGCTCCTCTGGTGGCTGGTGGCCATTGGATCCCTCTGGAGCTGAACTGGGGAAGGTGCCAAGGAGCTGCCCTGCCAACCTGAGGTCACTGGTGGGATGAGGCTGCTTCTCCTGCAGGGCCTGCAGTTCTGAGAAGCCATGGCTCTTCATATGAGTCAGAAACCATGCTGAACTTCCACATAACCAGGGAATCTCTACTTCAGGACCTACATATTGTTTGCCTCTCCTGCCATAATGTGACAGGAGCTTGGGACGCACATTAGTGTCCCTGCCTCAAAGTCATGACTAAAGTCAGAGCACTGCTCCAAGGAATGTCCTTGTCAGAAGTATAACCTGATTTGATGATGTGGGCATGTACCTGAACTGTACCTGATTGATAAACTGTCCTCAGAGAAGGGTTTAAGCAAGAGAGAGAGGGAACGTGGTAGGCAGGAAATGGGGATGCGTCTCTTCAATAGATGACAGTGTAAAAGAAGCCAGAAACGTGCACCTCTTTCTCAGACTTGGGTAAAGACAAGGCTGAGATCCTGAACTATGAGTTTTGAAACTGTTTAATCCGTGACATTCACTTGAGGTTAATTTCAGAATAGGTGACAAAATGTAATATGTGGGTTTCTGATATAAACTATTTAAAACCTTTGAAAAGGAGAGAATTACAACCACTGCTTAACAAGTGAGAGACTTTGTGCGTTTCATGTGAACATTGCAGATTGCATTTTCCTATCAAATTAGTAAACTTGCTAAAAAGTATATTTAGATGTTTGGCAGGTTCTAAGTGACGTCGTAGCTTGCAGATTTACACCTCCTATTCTTCCTGACACTTATGTTATTGTGAGAGCTCCTACAATAGAGAGCACGAGAGGATTTGAATGTTTTGCCGCCCACGTTTTCTGTAGGAAGTGAATTGCTTTATTCCCGGATGTTGCAGTGAGTGGGCACCAATGCAAGGCACAGGAATGACAGGAGGAGAAAGGAGAGATCGTTTCCTTCTGCAGCAAATCGGCTGGGATAATCAGCTAGAGGGCACCAATGAATTTCTTCTTACGGCTGTTAAATTAGGCCATGTGGCCTGCCAGCATGTGTATGCACAAGAGAGAAACATGAGGGCTTTGTGAAACAGCTCTGCTAAAAATAATTTGCTGTGTTATTTTTAGTAATCTTATCATAGATAAAGAAAGTGAGGCAGGAGTCAGTAGTCTGGGACATTTCTTTATCCTGCTTTACAGGGTAAAAGATATAAAAACTTCAGTGTTTGGCTAAGCAATGTTTTTCACAAGTGTGTCAATGAAGTGGGCATCAGACTGGTGTAAGGACTGTGCTTAGATTCTAAATGCGCAGTAGAAAGTCATTAACTTTTAGGCTCCTTAGCATCAAAATGATTTCTGAGAAAGTGGCTTGGATGTTAAAGTCTCTTAAAAAATAAATAAAGTTCTTAATATTGCCACAAATGTGTAGTCAATGTTTTGCCATCAACAGTTTTGGTAGGCTCAGCTATATTCTAGTAAGTAAGGGAGGAAGTATGAAGGATCCTGAAACTGTCAAAGAGGGCAGGATTATTGCAGTACCTGTGGTATCTAAATTATAGAGCATTTTAAACTAGGTATTAATGCTAAAAAAATTCCAGATACTTAGATACTTAGTTTAGGTGAGAATGGATCTATGGGGGTCATCATTCTACTCCCCTGCTGAAAGAAGTTGCGTAGTTCTGCAAGTAGTAAATAATTTGCCTGTAGAAGGTTTTGATTTATGTGAACAAGATTAATTATGCAGCTGGTTTTGTGTAGAAGAGAGACAAGTATCAAAGAAGAGAGGTGAAAATTAAGCTGAAATATTTTGCAAATATGATTCAGAAAGTGTTGAAGCATCAGGAAAAAAATGCTTCATGTACAGATATTTTTATGTAAAGGAATCTTGCTTTTGGGTAGCACAAGAGGTCTTACTTGAATATTTCTGAATTAATTTAAAATTGTTTCCTTCATTGCTGGCTAATACACTGAATGAATTGGTAAATATGCTGGAAGAACTGGTAAACAGTAAAAGCGAAGGCTATGCAGCATTTTATAGCCAGTGGTTCTGTTTAGGCTTAATCCCTATAATGCAGTGTTAAAATTTACAAAACAGCTTGTAATTGCAGTAGCTTATTTAAACCAGCTATTTGTGGTTATGTCTGCTGAGGAAACTTAAACTCCAGCATTCCCCAGCCATCTAATAGCAGCAAATTGACTGCGGGTCTCTTGCAAGAATATCTAAATGTAGGCTGTTGAATAATCCCTTTGGGGGCCCTGTAACTATTTTTGTGCCTGGATATGCGTCATCAGTGGGTATTTTCTCTGGTGACTAGCTTACATCAGTAGGTCTCCTACCATACATTCTACCAGCGAGTGACTTATGATTGATGGGAGTCACGGCTGCTGTTTCGCTTTTATCCGTGACCTCAAATAATGGACAGCAGGAATTTCCAGGCTGGTAAATTCTTCGAGTGACTGAAGATGCGGGATTGCTGTGCTGATAAACGCAGGTAGTGCCGAGCTGTTATTCGCCGGGGGCCGAGGCCGGCAGGAAGGAGAGGGGGGTTCCTCGCCTGGGAGGCGGTGGATGCAGCCGGCGGCGCGGCGGGAAGGTGCGTTTCCCAGCGTGGGGAGAGCGGCCGCACTGGGGCTGCCGGGCGCGATGTGCTCACCGGCTCCTCGGAGGTCTCGAGCAGTACGCGGCTCGCTGCAGCGGTGTCGTTTAAATGTGTTTAATTAGCTAATCTTTATGGCAGTCTGTCAGGCTTGTTTTATTCCAGGAATACGTGCACTTTGCAGCTATTTCAAGGGAAGTGCTGCGGAATTTCAGCTTGCGGCACGCTTAGTTTTTTAACCCTTCTTTTTGCTTAAGCATGAGCAGAGAGCGGATTTATTGGAATGTTTAATCCAGATGCTATCTGGGTTAAATCCGAAGGTGCAGTAGGCTATGTGGTCTTAAGGTTAAGTTGCACCTGCCACAGTGACCCACTGAGCATGTGGTCATAGTTCATTTCCTGAAGTTAAGTACTGTCTATTTTGCAAATAAAGAATGCAGATGGATAATAAATCATCCCCTTTCTCTTCTTCCACTCTGCCCAAATCTCACATGTGAAATGAGGTTGCACTGCAAGTATGAGATTTCCGTGAGTGTTATCTGTGATCAATTTACCGTCTTGAGCCAGCCCAGCCATGAGGCACCTTTTCCTTCCTTTCTTTTCTTCCGTTTTCCTGTCTCTTCCGGGCTCCATCCCTTTGATACAGCTGTGATAGAAAATACAAGATCAGCTCTTTGTGAATGCAAACTCAGAAGTCTCTTGAGTCCTTCTGCTGCCAACCAGGGAATAAAATAGCAAGGCATAGATGTCAGGGTGAGAGCTGGTATAAAGAACCTGGGAAGGGTTCGATTCGAGCTTTGCAGCTTGTTGACTGAAGAAAAGTTCCCCATACTGTTTATCACAGAGCGTTACTTGGTTGGGGGAGGATAGCAGCAGCTGGATCAAAATTCCTGTTCACCACTTCTTCCTATTGGCAGGTGGCCCTCTCCCTCTCTGCATAGTCTGTGGTTTCAGAGTCTCAGGCTGGTGTTAATGCCTGCTATTGTTTTTCACTCAGGTGAAAACAAGGTGGGTTTTGTACAGGATTTTGAGTTTTGCAAACTTTCAGAGGAGAAATTTGAGCTTCATTTTCACTTCTCAGTGTATCTCCTCCTCCAAATGTACTAGCCCAAAGGTCTTAATTAATGAATGAAACCAGACTTCCTGTAGGAGTTGGTTAACTGAAGTCTGTATTTTTTGGCACAGCGCTTTTATAAAGCTGCTTTCAATAGCGATGCATGTGCTGCTATAGTATGGATGCCCTCGCTTTGTGGGATATAGGCTGTGTGTATCTTTCCATCCCTTGCAGACAGATACTTGGTGCAGCATAAGCACTGAATCAGGTTTCCAAACTCCTCTCTGACTAGCTGAGTATTAGTTAAGTATTGCATTCAGTAGAAATAGTAAGAAGAGAAGTGGCAGTTGAAAGGGAAAGCAGGGAATGAAAAGGTTTTCACTGAACTGTGATTTACGAGTGTACTCCTTCTTTGTTTCTTTGTTTCCATGTAATTTTTTTGCAGTCACTTCAGTAAGATTTCGTGATTTGTGACAAACTGGTTATATAATTCAAAATCTGTAAAAGGTTAAGCACAAAAAGCTTGATGAGTCTTGAGTCATCTGCAGTGAAATTCACTGAATTCTCCTAGGGTACTGTGCTTAGAAAATGTAAAGCTTGATAATTGCTTGACGTTGCTATACGTGCCATTTGCCACAGCTTTCTAGGAATCATCATGGTCAGCTACACATTAATATCTTTGGGCTAATGTTGAGCCCAGTACTGTCCTTTCCTCCCCTTTTCAGGGGAATTGTATGTTAAGGCAGTGATAATATTTTAGGGTAGCTTTAGTTTGCAGTGGCTGCACAAAAGCTCAGCAGTAGTGGTTTTCCAGGTAGGCTCTATAGGCCTTTGCTAGGAAAAAGTATTAGCAAATTGCCTCTGCAGCCGTGAGGCTCAGCACGGGGCAAGGCGAAGGGCTGGAGCCCAAACAGACACGTGGCAGTGCAGGTAGGTAACTCCCCGTGTGGCGTCACAAGGGTGTCCCCTGGGGAACAAGCAGTGACTGAGGTCCTGATCCTGGGGTGAGCTCATGCCAGGCAGCTGCCCATGTCCCTGTGCCAGTGCCTTAAGGGCAGGCTGCAAGCTCTGCTTGCACAGCTTTAACTGAGGGATGGCAACCGCGGAGGCAAAAACCATGTTTCCCAGAGCAGTCTGTTCGGTAGCCGCTCTCAAAGTCTTGTTAGTCACGCTGGGCAACATCTAGACAGATATTTTTTTTGCAGCAGATAAAATACTGAGTTGTCCAGAGGAAGCAATACTGCAGATTCAGACAAAGTCAAAATATCCTCCGCAGTACCTAGCAGTAACTCCATAGGCAAACCTCTCCCTCCCTCACCGAAGTGCGTTGGTGTTCCAGTGTACGACTTGTTCCCAGTGGGCATGGGCTTGTAATTACCGTGCTTTGGAGAGGAGAACAGAGACTGTATCTCACACAGTAATATCGGGGCTTCAATCTGAAAATTTTTGAATGTGCAAAAGTAGCTAAAGTTAAGGATTAAATATGTTTCACATCTCTCCTGTTTGTTAAATCTATGTCTGCATGCTGCATCCAATGGTTAAATGGTTGGATGGTCAAAAACCATCTGATAGTTTTTGATGGTCATACCGCACTGCCAATAAATTTTTATAGTTTTGTGTTGTTTCAACAAAGTATTTTCCGTGCTTAAATACTCCCGAGAGTAAACAGGTACGCCGGGAGAAGAGCAGCAAAGATGATACAAAGCTTACCTTGGCCATCACTCTTTCTTCTGACCGCTCTATTTTGCATGATGAGGGGCCATATGGAGCAGGCAGTGCTGTGCAGTCATTGACAAAAACAGTAACTCCGGCAGAGATGTGCTGGTGCCGTGAGCCAGATGTGCATTGTAAAAGTACTCTGAAATATGTGGCAAAGCAGTGATTTCAGTGCTTCAAGGAACACCGTATCTTTTGATTATCTTAATTCAAAATGTTATTATTATGGTCATATCAGTTATCATCATTATGGTCATAGATCAGTTGGGATGAACTTTGTGTTTACCTAAAGCACCGTCAAAATCACTGAGCCAATTCCTTGATAACAGGAAATTCCAATTTTGGTCAGCTTCTCTGAGGAGGAGCTTGGGTAGTTTGCTTGACTTGGTTTGCTTTTTGTTCTTTATTTTTTTCAGGTAGTGTGGAGGAAATACGGGTTAACTGTTACCTCACTTAGGCATTATTTTGCCACAGGGAAATATAAAGAGTTACTTGTAAACACTGTTGATATTCATAATAATCGGAGGGAGTAATAAGCAAAAAGGAAGAAAACCAATACAGTGAAATAGTATTAGGAAAATACAGCATAAAGAGAAGTTGAAAAAATGAAAAAAGGAGTTATTTGCCATTTTACTTTTGCAGTATTTTCATCTTTTAAGTCCAGTTGATAAGAAAAATGAATTTTCCATCCTTTTGTTACTTTTTGTGATTTGGTGTGTACACGGGTGTGAATGAATGGACCCAGGCAGCACTCCAGATGCAGTTTAGCTGTGTGCCATGTGCGTGGTGGCTGCGGTGCGGAAACCTTTGCTCGTCTGCTCAGTGCTGCTTGCGAGAGGGGACAGTGTGAGACAATAAGACAGAGCCCAGACTGTCAGTAATGTAGTAGTTATGTAAATGTTGCCCTGGAATAGAATTAGTTTTAGAGTGATCTGACAAGTAATATGAACATGGGGAAGAAAAAGGAATGAAGCTAATGCAAGTTAAGCCTGTATACCGTGACTTAGGCTAAAAGGTACCCCATTTCTGGCAGTGACTCCTATAAACTATGGCTCAATCTTCTCCGTTTTTGTTTCTTGTATGCATGTGGCACAGTAATTCCTGCAGGGATTTTTGTCTTGGCAGTATTTCTCTTTAGTGCCACAAAGTGAGCATTTTTTCTTGTAGGACCTCAAATAGCTCAACAAGTTGTGTACTGCCAGTGATTCAGAACAGAATCTCTGTCCATCTGGTAACAGCCGTAAGCAGTTCCTACAAGACTCCTATTTTCAGATCCAAGCAGTATGTGAATCCTGAGATAGGAGTGGGTAAGAGACGGGGTTATTTCAGGTTAAAAGAACCCCAAGTTGATAGTGAGAGATTTTCCTCCAGTTCAGTTAGAAATCTAGAGAGAGGTCGTGGCCCTTTAAGAAGAAATCAGATTGGCTTGGAAATAAGATGTAAAAGAGGCAAGAGAGAAGTGCTGCACCCTGACATCCCCAGGAGCCTTGCATGGAGGCTTTGAAAATGATAGGATACCTGACAGTGCACGGCTACTCCATGCCGTTAAGTGTGAACCATTATCAAACCATCCCATCACAGCCTCACATTAGGTAAAGAAAACAAGAATCACTGAGGTAGATTTCTGAGGAGATCTCTACCCTCCATAAAGCTCAGAGCCATGTGCTGATGGAAAATATCCTTTCCTTCAATGAGTACATTGGTGTTTTTGTCATATCTTTGAGTCCTGACCAAGAACTCAGTTCAGATTTCACTGGAATTTTGTCACCGACTATAGAGAGAGCAAGGATGCCCCTAAATCAGTTGGTCTGTTCAATTTAGCTTTTTCTACCTTGATTGCTATTAAATTAGATATCACAGTACTCAAAGCATCAAAGCTGTGACCACCCAAAAGGGAATAGCAGTCTCAAAGAGTTACGACATAATAAAAAGGTGCAATGAGCAAAGGGAACATTAGCTTAAATACCAGGACAAAAATCAAAAAAACAAAAGACTTTGTGGTAAACAGTTGATCTCCTGGGTGAAAGCAGAAGAGCTGATGCATTTAGATAACTCAAAAGTGATCTTGAGAAAACACTGAAATATGCTACATAGACAAAGGTCTTGTTTGAGTATAAGGTAATCTAATAGACTTTAGCTATTTTCTTTTTGTTGTATGATAGTTTTTTAAAAAAGTCATTTTCTTGCCTCACTTGTTGTGAACCTTCTATCTACTCCCTGAAAATTTTTGAAGCTTATCACTCCAAAGTAAGTGATGCATTTACAGAAATGCAACAAGGAAGTGTTTTAAAGAATCCAAACTTTTTTTTTTTTTTTTAAACCAAACTTTTCCCCACCATGGTGAAATCTTGCCATTGTTACATTGTGAAATTCCCATAGTACTTAATAGGCATTAACATTGTATGGTATTTTTATCTATCCACTCTTCATAGGCCTGATTGATATCCATGCACTATTCCCAGAGTAGCCTTTTTCCAGTTCTTTAAAGCTACAAACTTAGCGTACAGGAAATAATAATCATGCCTACCATACTGTAACTGAAATATGCAGACACATGAATCTTTTTCTTGACGTGCTATAAAAATGTCATTTATTACTTTATTTTGTTTGTTCTCCTCTGACTGTAATATAAACGATAGTTTATTAAAATGTTAGCTTTAAGTGGTGGTTCTTTCTTGAGAATGCAAGGTCTAACAAAAAGTATTATTGAAATTGCAAGTCAAAAACATATATTAACAGCAAAATGAATAGTAAGTCTGTTTTAATATGAATTTCTTAAAAGTTACAGCTTGTAGTTGAACTAAATGTACTATTTCTTCCACTGCAGCCAGGAAGTTCTCATAGACTTTTGACAGTGTCGCCAAAAAATTAATGCTTCAGCTGTTTAAAAGATATCAAAAGCTTGTTTGACAATTCTAATCTCTTCCAGGAATTTCCTTTTCCATTTTCCCTCCCCATAAAAACTGATAGAAAGATGCTTATGTAGTAGGAATGGAAAGTCAGAGGTATGTTATGAAGTATTGTGCATTCCTTGCAACCTGTTACTAGATTAGACACAAAATCTCCATGTCTGGTCTGAAAATGAAGGAACTTCATTGTTAAGTTGCATTTATTTTTATCTATTTGCCAAAATAGTGCAGATTTAAAGGTTTTTAAAGTTCTTTTTGAGTTTTTACATAGCATGGCAGCAAACTGCAGAGCTGCTGGAAATAGCTGGAACCTAATGCCTTTGTGGTCCTTAGAGCAGTGACCAAGCAAAGAGAAAAACAAAATTAAAAAAAAAAAAAGAATTACAGTGCATGTGTCAACATCAATCAACATAGCAAAACTGAAGTCAAAGGAAAATGTTACCATTTCTGTTTCTTTCAAATTTCTTCGCTTGGTTTTGCACACAACCAAATGTGACAAACCAAAATGAGATACAGCTTGAACTTTCATTCTGAAGCGTATCAAAAAGGCACCGAAACATTGACTCAAAGGTCAAAGGGTTTGTTCCCTTTTCTGTAAAAAAAATCCCAAGGAAATTGTTAATACTACTCTGTCTTTTAAGGCTAATCCGTAAGCATATTCACTGACACATAATGTGAAATACAGACTATTGCTGCAGCTATGGTGAAGAGCAGTTGGTTCTTCGCTGGTGATAGAAGGAGATTCCATGTTAACAACAGTGAGATAATTAAAGAGGTTGTCAGTAAAAAAGCCCCTGTGTTTGCAAAGACAGCCATTATGTTCAGCAAATGTCAATTAAAGAAATACCACTTTATGTGTATGATGGGTTGCTACTGCACAAACACTTGCACAATTACACAGTGAGTCGAAAGGACAGCTTACCTTCTCCTCCTTACGTTATCATTTTAAAGCAAACATACTCAGCTATTAGGCACACAAATATCAGGTATTTAGGAAAGGAAACTGTAAAGCAATGGGTGTTTGGAAATGCACATTGGAGAGAAAAAAAAAAAACAGTGTAACAAGCCTGGGTATTGTGGGAGGTAATTTTTACCATGTCTTTGCACTACACGGATTAGAAATGTCATCTTTATATAACCGAGAAGCGAGCCTTTCCCCCTGTCACTTAAATATAGTTAATATGCTGTTGTGTTGTTCTGATACTTGGAAGTTTAAAAAGAATGTACAATTTTTGCAGTTACTTTTCTGTTGAAATGTTGGTATTCCATGCGTCGTGCAAGATGGTTTATATATTCCTTTTTGTCATTTTGTGTCTTTGTATTATTAACATCTTTATGGCTATATGTTGCTCTTGATTTTTGTGTAACATTCTCTGTGAGTTCAGTAACTGGAATAAATGGCAGTTCTGCCAGTAATGTGAGGCAAGACATGGCCTTGTGTGTTAATTGTCTGTCCCTGTTTGCAGGTGCTTTTCTTGTATTTTTTTTTCATATGTTTTGCCACAAGCTCTGTTATATTCAGACCTAAGGAGGCAGGAGGCCCTGGGGCCGGCGTTGCTGTTTTGGGTGTGCGTAGGACGGCTGTGCTCTGCGTGCGCTTGAGGGATGTCAGGCCTTTCTTCCCCTGTGGAACAGTTGCAAGCTGGGGCCGTCCTGGCTTCTCTCTGGCTCGTGGGCAGGACGCACTTCAGTAGAAATTACTTGCAGGCCGTGGCCTGGATCTTTGTTCTCGCTTGACCTCGTGCGTCCCGTAAGATCCGCCGGCAGCCGCGGCGACGACCTTTGCGGCAACACCCTCCGCGGTGTGTGGGCTGCTGCGGAGAGTGTCCCGCTTCCATATATGCCGAGGTATTCTCATTGACACATTCTTCTCACAGGTTTAACATCACTGTGGCCTTAAAGTCCCATCTTGCCCTAAAGTGGAAGCACCGCATTACCCGAAGGGCCGCTGGGACCCAGAAGCGACCGGGGCAGGAAGGGGTGGCACAAGTTGAACGAAGAGCGTTAGTTTGAAAAATTTTATGAGATCACCGTCCTATTAAATTGGTTTACACAGATGGCTGCCTGGTTTGTTGCTTTGTCCTTGCTTAATAGTAACTGTTTATGGAAAAATGAATTGCTTTACAGAAGTAGATCCAAAGGCTCATGCTGTTGTTTCCCTTGCTGGAGGTCTTTGTATTATTGCGGGCGTGCAAGGATTTGGCCTGAAACAGAGATTAATTGCTAAGTGCGCGGTGAATAATTAACCATTTGACTTGTCCCTAAGCTCTGCAGTCGCTGGGTTATAAATGATTGCCCAAACTGCTGGTGATAAGAGGAGGTTATCCCTGTTTTCCCAGTGTCCGCGCCGTTGCCCACTTGTGCTGTGTGTGTTGTGACATCAGCTGAGACCTACGCGAGGCCGGTCTCGCTGCTCCTCCAAACCACTTCCTGGGGTTTTCTCGGGTGATGGCAGAGAGTCAGAAGATACCACAGTGCCGCCGAAAGCTGTTTGCTGCATGTTGCACTGAGCCTGGATGGCTGGGAACAGACGAGCTCCTTAAAAATACCCACTTTTCTGTTTGTTCTGGATTCAAATTTAGATGCGTGTCACTTGGCTTTCCGTGCCTGTTTTCTGCTGGCCTATTCCTAGATGTGTGGTTTGTGTGTTGGAGTATCTTTGAATATATATGAACGCGTGTGCAAGGGCAGGAGCTTGAGAATAGCCTCCAGGCAGACACACTGAATTCGGATCTGCAGCTGGTCGTAAGTGGTAACCACCAAGAAATAGAAAGGATCAAAGAACTTATAAAGGAAATTAAATCTAAATAATGATACTCTGCACTTTTGCAGGACTGTCTACTTAAGAAGCTCAGAGTGAGTTAGAAACATTGATGAAACCTCTATTCTGGGAGGTGAGTATTATTATTGTTACTCTGCAAAACCATAGAAAACGCAAACCATTCGCCCAAGCTCATACACAGGGCAAACAGAATTCAGAAATATTCTACAATACATACTCCAACTGATCAATACTTACAAATATGTTCTTTTGCCCTCCTATTGAAGCAAAGGATCACTTTTTGCATGCAGTTATCATTTGAAGTGGTTCCTTTAATTTTCAGCTTCTGATTTATGGAATAGGTGACTCTCATAGAGACTTTTTCTCTGCAGCCCTCCCTATCCTCTTGTGCAGTTTTATAGAGCTCATTTTGGGGAGATAATCACTTGTGATAAGTGGCTCAGTGGAAGTCAAATACATCCAGGGCAAATATCGTATGGGGTTCAGAAATGTTTAGTGCGTTTCAATACTGTTTTATTTATTTATGTTAGCATTTTGTCATGGTCAGGTGCAGCAGCAGTCTTTTAATAAATCCTCCTCTGAGTGAGGCTTGTACTTATGTTTGCAGACCCAGGAGGGTTGGCGAATTTGAATAACAGTGAGAAGTGAAACCAAACGTTTGTAGGCGCATCAACTGCAAGTAGCAAAATTTGTAATTCTGTAACTTGTAGCTTGTAATCCTTGTAACTTTGATAGGCTTTGTCATTACAAGCTACTGCATGAGAAACTGAGCCCTTTATATGAAGCTGTGCTTTCTATGGTGTTTCAGCACTCCGGTTTTCCTGCTGACACCTGCTCTGAGGTCCCACTTTTGGGGACTTATTTCTGACAGTGGCCTGGAAGCGCTGGCCCTTAGACTCTGCTGTTATTTACAATGCTTTTCCTTTTGGTCTTGTGAGATAAACTCAGTGGACTTCTGCCTAAATCAGTGTTTGCCTTTAAAAGACATTTTGAATAAATTACCTTCTCAGTAGGCACCAGCCTGTATCGATAAAACAGGAGTTTATGCATGCCAGCATTTATCTATGTTGTGTCTGTTCAGAAATACATGGCGGAAATAGACTGCAGTCCCATATGGCCCCCCATCTCTGCCCTCGCCCGGCGCTCGGCTTCGACTTACCTGTGTGAATCCAAGGCAACAGAGCGCATGGCCACCCGCCGCAGGGGGCTGCAGCAGAAACATTGCGTTCAGTTCATAAGGAAAAGAAAAATTAAAAGTATGACGCTTTTTACTTCTAGTGTTAGCTTCATACTCTTGAAAGGGAATGAAAGCCCCCGTTGGGGAAGTTACTTATTTGCAGGTTTGATTTCTGAGTAATAAAACTTGCACAAAAGCTTTTACTATGTAAGAAACTCTTTAGTAGACACATTAGGACATTGGACACATTAATAGTATTGATTAGTAACATAATATTATTTTTTTCTGGAGCTGACATTTTGTGGAATTGGAAATACGGATTGACAAGCCTGCTTGTAATCTGTTAGATACAGCTATGACAAATATGAGATACCTTCACTCTGAGATCTCCATCTTCCAAATACATTTAGCTCACACGATTTAGTTTGCTCACTTTTAAAACATTTAAGTTCTGCTTTAACCAATCTATTTTGGATTTTTTAATATCTCATTGATTGAAATTTTGTGGAACCATTGCTGTAGTGTGCTATGAGATCTTTTGGAATGAAACCACCCATTTATCCCATCTTAGAGCACCCAGAAGAGTGATGCGTGAAGGGTACAAGTTTTCCATAGTGCTACAATACAGCAGTGTCACAGTGTAGTTATTTGCTTTACTGTGTTTATTGCATTAGCAGAAAACCCAAGTCAGTACCTTCATTTGAAGAGGGAGGAAGCCTGTAGTAGAAGGCAATATTATCTTGGCATGGCCGGTCCTGAACTGTCGAGAGCATTTTGCTCAGGAGTCAAAGACCATTGCAAATCTCATCTCTTTCTGCTTCAGACACAGCCTGAACGTGACATTTCATGGCACATCCTTGGGCACCCGGAGGCGAGGGCTGATGGGACATGTGGTGATGCTCGCGATGCTCCCTCCTGCAGTGCCCAAGGGCTCTCTGGTACCACAGCCGTTCACGCAGGGCCTACGCGGAGGAGATAACGAGCTCCAGCTTGGTGTATTTACTGAGATCCGTGATCCACTTGTCTCTAGAAGCACTTCGTCAAAAGAAAATAAACCCAGTATTTAGCTTGCCTCCCACAAATTGACCAGCTTCTTTCATTTATAGCTTTTAATGCTTCGCTCTGTGTTTCCAAACTGGTAGTCTCCACAACTGGAAAGTTAAGCTCTGGTATTAGATGCTACTAAGCAATGACTCCATGGTCAGAGGTGTGGTTATCATTATTTCAAGTTTTTTTTTCAGCAGCTATGTGGTTTTCTGACACTCACCAGCCGGTAAGGAGAGCTGAAATTGTCACAGCTAACTTGGGAGTTTCTTTGGAGATTCTTTCTGGTTTCCTGTGCCTTTAGAAACAAAATATGGGTCCGCAGTCTTCTGTCTGGTTAGAGCATTAAGTTTTATTGTTAAACATCAGTTTTTAAACATATTTAGGTGGATAAACGTACAGAGAAACAGCTGGAGAGGAAAAGAAAACAAGCGCTCATAGTAAGAAACTGCAAAAGACTCCGAAATACTTTGATTTTGTTCTAAATTGGAAATAATCCTTGAAAATTCTCATACAGTAAGACATGTTGTTTCAGAACATTTTAAATGTTGCTTCATTTACATAAAGATATTTTGATGGTGTCAAAGTATTTCAACACATCCCATGTCTTATTATATTAAAAGTCATTGGGTAGTACATCACAATTATTAAAATGTTAGTATTCAAATATCTTGCTTTTTAGATGAAGTCTGTTATTTTTAAGATTTTATTTAAATTGCGGATGGAATTTCTCATATTTTGGAACTTTTCTGTTCTGTCAAATCAGTGCTTTTTTTTCAAGAAACCCTTCAGTGTGAAAAGGGAACAAATGCTGTCAGTGTGAAAAGTTTTGATCGGTTTTACATATTCAAAAAATCTGACAATTCTTATCATTTAGTTTCAAATTTAGAAAAGAAGTGATTTGGTATTCTTTTACTGTCTTTAAAAGTGATTAATCCTAGAATTGTCTATTTACGAGTGCTATGATTTCAGCACAGATAACGATGAGTTTTCATTTCTGTGAGAATGTTTACAGTCAGACGGTCTCAGGGATAGAAACACAGCAAATATTTTATGAATATAGGACTTGCACATGCTCAGAGTCATGAACCACAGGCTTCAAATTTAGCCAGCAGGGAGGAAGGAATTTGTCTGCTCTACAGTAAAAGGAAGTATTCGCTGTGTTATTGTAGTGCATGGCCCTTTGCCATCTTTGATAAAGTATTTAAGGGCTGTGCACCCAAAGTCTAGTGCCCTCTTGACCCGTCATCAGTCACCAGCAGTACAGGAGGTTGGATGAAGCAGTAGCTCAAGAGCAGACCTATTGTTCAGCCTTGTGCAACGCTCTGGAAACGGAAACCGCAGACAAAGCGGCTTCTTGTGCTTCACTGCATCGTTGAGGGGGCAGCTTCTCTTTTACAGACACCTTTCCTGGCCCTGAGCTGTGCCAGCCGCTGTGGACAGACCCGCTAGGAAGCGGCAGGGTTGTGCTTCCCTCTGCTCAGCTTCGCTGGGGATGAACGAGACACTTGGGTGATTTATTTTTCCTGTATTAGAAAACCAGAAAATTATCATAACCCTGTACCTTGGATGTGTATTTAATTTTATTTCCCTTTTGACCATTTTACACTGTTAATCAAAGGTCCTTAAAACACTGATTCTTACCATTGTTACCATTCACTCATTTTATTTTTCCATCACACTGTGAGTTGCCCAGTCTTTACTTTTTTTCCCCTTTAATTCTTCTTAAAGCAGTGCTGCTTATAGATTCCAGCAACTCCAGTAACTATGCCAAGAATGTACAGTTATACTTTGTACTGCTAAATTAACAGACAGGAATAGTCACACCAAACCAGATTCAGCTCCCAGATGGGAAAGTGTCTCCTCTAGCCCAAATTTTAATGACTTTTTTTACATGAGAAAGTTTCACCAATATAACATACAGTGTGATTTAAAACAAATGCTGTCATCCTTTTTCTTTTTTTTTTTTATGTTGCTGACAGGTAATTTGCAGGAAATATTGAAGATTTTTCTTCTTTTCAATGACCAACTGGGCATTGCAAACATATGTACTTTTAGATAGCTTAACTCTCTATATTTTAAATTATTTAAAATGTAAAAAGATCATTTTTAGTTTTTCAATGCTACTTTTCTAAACCCTGATTTGAAGGGAAGAAATGGGTCTGATTCTTATTTGATTTGCTATATATTTATATGCATTTAATCCTAATAACTTTGTGGATTTAATGCTAAGTATTTACTATGATGGGATTTGAGTCCTAGATAACATAACAACAATATCAGAAAAGCTAGACGGGATTGCTGCGGTATGTGAGATATGAGATATTTTCACACACGCATTTCCGTCTCATAATCAGGAGCAGTCTGTGCATGAGATTATGAAATCTGTGGTCTTTGACAATTCGTCTGTGCCAAATGGAATATTGCAGATATTCCACCTTGCAAATTCTAACATTGACTGTATTACGATGAAGTCTTATGATTTAATGAGAAGAGAAAGCACATTTCATTTTCACAAATATTTTGTTTAGTATTTACTAAATTCCCTTTGCCTGACTTGAGGTTGGAAACATTTCTAGGTTATTGCCATGAAACCTAGTGTTTTCTTGAGTGCTAGAAGAAAAAATTAAAAGGAGTGTTTAGTCATATTCAGATGAGAAATACAGAATTCTGTGTGATTGTACGAGACATTCTAATCTCTGTAGGTGCTGGGGTACTAGAAAGGTACCTTAGGTTGCATTACTTGGTGCTGTACTTCATTTCACAGTTTTCCTAGTTTTCAGAGTACTGTACTATTCTACTGCTGTTTATAAATCTTTTAAGTGTGCACATTAAAAAAGTAATTAAATTGTCATTATAATTTATAGTATGCCTGAAGTCAATCACCTAATTAAACGGAAAGAGCAGAGAGGTAGCAGGTTCATAAGCATTTATTAAGTACTGCAGTATTAATTATGCAGGGCTTTTGAACCAAGCAGAAGAGGAAAGAATGGAAACACCAATCTAAAAAGACTTTCCATTGCTGCCCTTCTCAATTTAATAATATGAGACACCACCCCTGGTTAGTAATACAACACTAATGCTTTCTTTTTGTTAATTTTTAATGAAATTATGATGGATTTTTTTTATGACGATCACTTGCTGCATTTTCCTGTAATATTTTTAAAAGAATAATATGTCCCTGTGCAGGGCCCTATAAATATGTGAGCAGAATCGGAAGATACATTTAGATTTATGATTCGAGGTGGATTGTATAGGAGCAGAGTGCTTCGGCCACGGTTTCTCAGCATGCCAGGAGTGGGGTGGGACGCGTGTCTGGCTCACATTGCTGCCCTGGGAAAAAGTGCTTGTGCGCAGCAAAGCGGGGCTGAGTAGAGGCAGGAGTAGCCAAAAAGGAGGTCCTTCAGTGCAAGGAGTGTCGTGAAGCTAAACCCAGCGGGCATCAGGAGCTGATCCTTACAAGCTTCTGACTTACACCCAAAATGAGGCTTTATAGGATATTGAGATGTATGCTGTAACATAAGAGATAGAAGTGTATTAAATTAATGAGCCTGTGGGGTAATCTTACTGTGTTTTGTTTCTGTGTTGCTATATCTGATGAAGAGAATGGAGCAGAAGCCTTGAATTTAGAATTTTTTCTTTAGCTAGTTTATTAAAAAAATAACAATGCAGAATTACAACCTAACGCAACATCTACAAGCTGGGCCTAAGTTATTTGAAAATTGTAGAACCAGATGAATAGCTCTTTTTCTGAAAAAAAAATGAGGTTGTATGATTGGGGTGTAAGTCCCTGCTGAAAGCTGTTTCTTCTCACAGTCTTTCATAGACTGTACTAAACTGTCAAAAAATAAAATAAAAAAAATAGAAAAAATAGCATGAAATTGCAAGACAATATTTACTGCATATATATTGAATTTATTAGGCTATGAGTGCTGCAGTACTGTATAATATTAATTGTTTGTCCAGGGTTGCAATGTCTAGCAGTGGTGTAAGCATCAGTTAATTTTGAAACAAACTGTCTCAATGTTTTATTCATTTGTTTAGACTTCAGCGTAATAACTTGCTGGAGGGAGACTTCTGATTTGGACTCTTAATCAAATCATATCTGTAGTTTTGCTACTGTTTCAGAAGATGTAATTGGGATTCCCTTTGTAGCAAAGAGAGCATTTCCCTTAAATTGAGAAAATCATCTTATTGACAACTCTTGGTTTCGGCACTCATAATGATGCTATAGCTACCAAAATTGTTACCATCGCTGCTTCAGGTTAACACTATAGCAGCATTATATAAGGAATGTAACTTGTCTGGAAAGAAAAAAAATGTATATAAATATACACATACACATATATAAATGATTTTAGCCTAACCACTCTCTCAGATGACATAAGACAAGTTCGATTATATAATTCATTTTATGGTCATTAGACTGGTCTTCTGAGTTGCATATTGGAGACTTAACGCTTGTCTGTTTGTATCAGTCTTTACAGCTGTCTCTTTATCATAGAAATTGCTCATGCCATGCTACTGTTAAGCATCTTGTCTGCTTCTTGTACTGGCAACAGGTAGCGGCAGCCCCAACAGGGGTGTCCTGTGCTAGTTGTAGCTTGCTGTTTGGTGAGACAACAAGGAAAGGAAAGGAAAGGAAAGGAAAGGAAAGGAAAGGAAAGGAAAGGAAAGGAAAGGAAAGGAAAGGAAAGGAAAGGAAAGGAAAGGAAAGGAAAGGAAAGGAAAGGAAAGGAAAGGAAAGGAAAGGAAAGGAAAGGAAAGGAAAGGAATCTTCCACTTATTGATTCTGAAAACACATTGGATGAATATTATGTCATATATATTTGAAGCGACTGTGGAGTGAGCCATGTGGATACCTCTGCCAATTTCTTTGTCACAACAGCAAAAGATCTTCTCTTCTTGTATGATAGCATCTTCTTTACCTGTTTCCTTAGGTGTATATATGTTCACTATTAAATTTGATCTCTTTTATGTTACGGGTTAGTATTTGGTTTCCAGTCCCAAATTCTACTTAACTGCACTGAAAAAATACAGTATTTTTAACTCATTCCTGTGAAAAACAAATTGCTAATCTTCATGTATTCAAACTGCAGCAGGCACTCTGTCATGGATGTGGATTTTGAACACTGGAGTCTGTATTTATAAGTTGCTCAGAAAGCACTCAGAGCAAAGGAGCCTGACAGAGGTCTGTGTTGCGCCTTAGCAGAGTTTAATTGATGAGTATTTTGTAGCACAAGCCCTGTACACACATAGCACGTGATTCCAGTCAGGACAGTCAAAGACTCTCTTGGGAAGGTCGAACAAGCTACTGATTTTCTCTGGGCCTCTGTCCCTCATTTGCTTTGGGAGCATAACATCTGTCAGCCTCACAGGGGTCTCCTAGTCATTAATATGTATGAGGCAAGGGACGTTATTTAAAAATCAAGGTGTGTGTATGTCAGTGCTCCTGCCATGATTGCAGCCCAATTACCCTTCTCAGAAGTAGCTTTTCAATTAGGTAACTTCATTTCTGCTAGTGAGGTAGCTGAGGCAACCTGGAATTTAGTGTGGATTTTACAACCTTAAGAGAATTTAGGAAAATGATTGCATAATCTTGGTACTGATGTGGCTTCACCTCTAGTAAAACCTAATCTAAATGATGACTGCATTGCAGAGGTACATTTATCTAAGGAAGTAAAACTCCTTATGCAAGCTGGAGTGAAGTTCCCTGAAATTACAAGAGTACATCCTGAAGAAGAGTAATATTAAATTGCAGGTGTCTCATTAGTATGTGTATTGATTTTGTATGTTTAATTTTCTAAAGGAGTATCTTGGGAGAACAGTATTAAATGTGAAAGAACAGATGCCACAGTAAAGCAGAAAGACGTGTAATGACATATTTGTAATTTCAAGACCCTTAGATAAATTCCACTGAGAGCTGATGTAAACATTTCAAATCCTCTTCACTCCACTAAAACAAGAGCTAAAGAGTAGCCTTGATTCACATGGCTCATTGGCAAGATGGAAAAGCCCAACTGCAGGATGAAAGAATACTTGAGGTAAGAGTTCCAGGTAGACTTAGTCTGGAGCAAGAGTAACTCAGAGCTCTTAACTGTGCATATACATGCAAAAGAGTTGGATGGAATAAGGCAAGGTATTTTCCCATGTTACTTAGGAGTAAAGTGTGGAGGGGAAATACTGCAATTAAGGTGCAGTGGGGAATATTTTGCTAACCCATTTGATATTGGAAAGGGGTTACTACTACACAACATTTAGGTCAGTGGAGCAAACTGCTATGGGAGGGTGTGGAGTTAGTCATGGCTAGATTAGATACGCATCTATTATAGATGATTTAGGATGACCCATTTAGAGCTTGCTTCCAATCCAAAGGTTTCTCTAAATTCTGTTCTCTTCAAATACAACTTTTGTCAGATTGACTTATTCTTCCAGATAGTGAGTTATTACAGTCCTATTGACTAAAAAGCCATCTGCACTAAGTAGAAGAGCATATAAGTTATAAATACTATCCATTTAACTTTCTGTGTTATAGCAGATAGAAAATGGCAAATAATTATTAATAAATTCAAAAGTTCTTAGGAATAATCTCTTCTAATCTACATTAAAATGGAAATACTGTGACTATTCTTAAATCATTTTATTTTCTTGGAAAATCCATAAAAATTCGGTGGCTTATGTCTTATAGGAAGTGAGAAATACTCTGTGTCCCTGTGGCTGTGCAAACTACAGCTCTCTCTCTACAAGTATAGGTCATAGAGATAGTTCTCAGGGAACTGTTTAGAGAACCTACAGATCATTAAGGCAGTGCATGTGTATGCTCTCTGTGTGTATGCATGTAGCATACTATGTAGCAATGTGATAGACTTATTCAGCTGTTACTGGAGTTAGTGGAATTTTTTAGTGTCCCAAGGCACAGAAGACATGTTTATTCCAGGTTAGGATTTCTTTCATGACAGGTTATTGTACAAAAATAAGCTCTGTTTTAAAATAATTGCAATTGAAGGATGAAATAAGATTCACTTTTATAAAAGAAGCTTAATGTATCATGAAACACTCATACCTGGAAAATATTTTCACTTGGAACTCAAATCCTGTAACTCTTTCCTGAGAGATGCTTCAGTCGCTTAATCATTTTCACTGGACTGGCTGCATTAGGTTCGTGACTTTCTTGCCTAGGACTTCAGATGTCTCCCCAGGGCTGAGCCGAGGGGAAGGATCAGCTCCCTCAGCCTGCTGGCAGCACTCTGCTCAGTGCAGACCAGGACACCACTGGCCTTCCTTGTCACAAGGGCTTGTGGCTGGCTTATGGTCAACTTGTTGTGCACCAGGATCTCCCAGGCCTTCCCTGACAACCTGCTCTCCAGCAGGCCAGCCCCCCGCCTCCTCCGCCGTCTACTAAGGCCCTATAGTGTATGGGACTGTTCTTCCCCAGGTGACAGACTTTGCACTTCCCCTTTTTAAACTTCATTAAGTTCCTCTCTGCCNCAGCCCCCCCGCTCCTCCTCTGTCTACTAAGGCCCTATAGGGGCTGTTCTTCCCCAGGTGACAGACTTTGCACTTCCCGTTTTTAAACTTCATTAAGTTCCTCTCTGCCCATTTCTTTGCCTGTCAAAGTCTCTCTGAATGGCAGCACAACCGTCCAGCAGCCACTCCTCCCAGTTTCATGTCATTTGCAAACTTGTTGAATGTGCATTTGGTCCTATCCAGGTCTTTAACAAATGTTAATGAAGGTATTAATCTCCATTAATCTTCCTTAGCAAAGATGTTTTGGCCCCAACCAAAACCTGTGGAGGAAACTACTAGTGACCGACCTTGAGACGGAATTTGGGCCACTGGTCACAACCTCTGAGCTTGGCAGTTCAGACAGTTTATAATCCACCTCACTGACCATGTTCCCAACTCTTTTATTTTTCTTTTTTTGTGAATTTAGTTGGATGCTTCTTATTCTTGTCATGCTAAAATAATCATTTGTTTTCTTGAGATACTTGTTCTTTTATCATTTAAGTAGTTTCTAGAGGTCACAAAGGTTCTGAAACAGTATGAAATAGTTTGGTATATAATTGAGAGAATGTTAATACATCTAACTTCTTGAATTAGAATCTGTGGTATTCCTCTCTACAAACACTGAAGTGGAAATTTGAATACCTCTTTGGAGATACAGAATTCTGTAGGGTATTTTATTTTCACCTCTTTTTGCTAAGTTATGTCCTTTCTCATTCTTAAATTGTATCTGAGTTCCTGAGTGACCAGTGTTGCTTCTTGTGCCTTTTTGCCTTTTTTTTTCTCTTGAGAGCAGCTTAACTTGCTTCCTTATGTTTCTTAACAGTGACATTATGTTTTCCTGGCAGAAACATTTTTGCTGTCTAGCATGGTGACTGTGTTATCTAAAAGTGTTTTAGGTCACATACTCTTTCTTGGCTTCTCTCTTAGGGCAGTTTTTCCTCAGTTGGACTTTCCACAGTCAGTGTAGCCTGTTACCACTTTCCTGTTTTTATTAGCTTTTTAAGCAGAAGCCCTAATGAAGAATGAAATCTGAAGCTTTTAAGGACCCAAATCTTGATCAAACTGCCCCCTTTCCATCTTTAGTCTTTTTCCTGAAGCAGCACTAAAGTAGCATTTAATGGCTTAAAACCTACCTATCTGCCTAGTCCCTGAGGCAACCAGGGCTTGAAAATAGGGCTCCACTGTAATAGGAAAGAGCCTCAGAATTCTGGTTTAGCTCCTTGGCAGGCTCTTTAAAGTAGTTACAAGGCTTCTTCCTGGCATTTTGTGATAGGATATCAGCGCGAGCTGGCACTTGACTTTTGCACACAAACACTCATGAATTGAGAAAGCTGTACTCGCTTGTGTTGCCATTTATGTTTTAAAGGTTATTAATTTTCTTCTTTAAAACATACTTTTTTTCAGTTGATGTTTCTCAAGATAGTAAATAAGTGTAGTCAGAGAGAGATCTTTTTAGTACACAATTGTTATGTTCTTCTATTTTATTCTCCTCTTGTTGTCTTGGCTATTAGAGAAGGATATCAGGGCGGCACTTCGGCCACAACAGAATTGACAAGTTCTGAAAATTGAGGCGAAGGCCTGTATGTCACTATTCTACTAGTGGAAGGAGTTGTGCGAGTGCTCTATTTCCTACTCTATACAAAGCTATATGCAAAGCTGGGTCGGCCTCAGTGCCTGTTGAAGGTCATTGGAGCCCTCGCAGAGAGCGAGGAAATGTGAACCTGCAGCGAGCGGGGAGCAGCTGGGGGCAGGAGCGCCTTCAGCCTCCACGGCTGGAGGAAGGAGGGGACTTGCGTGATGGGTCTTAGCTGATAACAGTTTTCCTTTAAATGACACATGTTGGGCAGGCAGCATTGCTACAGGCTTTTGTACTGAATGTTTTCCTACATTGTGCAGTAGGGAAATGGTTGAAATTCATATGCAAAAGCATACAAGAACCTGCCTCATAACTGTACTTGCAGGAGCTTTCCGCTATCCTCTGAAACCTAACCTTTATCTGAGATTATTCTCCAGGCTGTTGATTACATTTTTCAGAACTGCAGTGTTCACGGTGATGATTGCGTCAGGCCCATCAGTTGTTATTTCCAGGTCCGCAATTTTCTTTTCAGCCTCCTGCCGTTTTAATCCCAAACCTTCAAGCTTCCTGTCCATGGAAACCATAGTAGCCTGGATAAGGTCCAAGCTTCCAGAAATATGTACTGCATGCCTTGTAAAGAAATTAGATGATACTGGGTGGCCAAGGACTGTAGCTCTAGACGTTGCCAAACCAAAGGCAGGTAAGACTTTCTACCAGGCTGCAATCTAATGCCAGGTGAATCTACTGCCAGATCCCTCGCTGATCCTAATTTCCTCAAGGGCATATTAAAGGCACTCTCTTTTTTGAAAATCATAAGCAATGTTAAAATCTTACATTACTTGGGTGTTTGTGAACAGGAGGGCATGCCCTTAGCACACCTAGAAAATATCTTTATACAGTTCTTGTGAGCAGATCTACATAATAATCCCTTTAAAATACATCTTAAATTAGCTGATGTTTTCATTGTCTTAGTGAATTTGGTTTTGTTTCTTAAAACTGTCTGCCTAATCCCAGGCAATTGATTTGATATAATTATTTCTCTGTACTCGTACACAGCACAGATGGGAAGAGAAGGACTCAGACTGGCCTGCTCTTTTCTGTCTAGAGAGAAGGCTGTGCCTGCAGAAGGCAGCAACTCCAACTCCGCCGAATGCTTCCACTTTCTCTTGGCTCCAGGGAACGGGCACTGAGCGTGGGCTTTGCTGAGACAGGGAGAGAGAGCCAGCAGGGCCTATCCAAGTTTTCCTCTTCCAAAGGGTGCTAGTGAAGCAGCTTGAGTCAGTCTTAGGCTTAATCTTTCCGTTTTTTGTTGTGGTTGTTGTTTGATTGTTTGTTTGTTTTTTAGTTTTTTATTTGTGGAAATGCTGTAGCCTTTCCAATATAGGGCAGATGTGGTGAGATCACATTTTCGCAAAAGTAAGAATGCAAGATTCTAGTTAGTGGCAGAGTATTTAAATAGGGAGTATTTAAATAGGACAATTTTCTCTGGTCAAAGGACAAAAATGGCTGTAGTACAGATGTTTGCTGTTATAGCTATCTCGGCTAATGGTGTAGAGAGATTTGACCACTAACTTGATCCCTGACTGGCACAGAAGCTCTTCCTGTGTGTACACTTATCGTGACAAGCCTCTGTGTTTTGCTGATGCAATTTTCTCACTTACTGGATGAGGGAAGAAGGACCCCAGGAAAACGCTGTGCCAGAAAATAATGTGAATTTACTGGTGTGAATGATATTTGTGCTGGAGACATGCTGTGAGTACAGTTTGCTAAGAGAACTGCACCAGCAAAACTGTCCTGTTCTAGATACATTCTTGTCTTCTATTTCAGTTTGTCGTGTGTGATTTGTATGTGTCACCTCTTCAGATCTGTAGACAGCTCCCAGTGGAAAAAGAAATAAAAATCCAATACAGATATGAGTTTGCCCTGTATTGGAGTATTGGCATTTAGCGTATCAGTGTATTGCAACTTTCCAAGCAATTCTACAAGAATTGCTTGCAACTAATGTTGCCCTACTGGTCTGCAAAAGTCCCATCTCAACCGTGCTTCAGTCTTACTTCTTATCAGCCCTCAAGTGGCCTGAAATGCTTGTGAGAGGAGATGAGGTTTTCAGATTGCTTGGGAGGTCATAACTGTGATCTCCAGTAAACTATGGAGGGAAAAAAACCTCTATCTTCAAAAATTAAAAAGAACAACCAACAACCTGAGTGTCAGGATTGCATAATATTTTATCTTGCTATATCTTCCAGTCTAATTTTTGTTGTATTTTTTTCTGCTGCTAACATTAAACTTTCCTTAATTTTCCCTAATTTTTCAAAAGAGTTTGCATCCTGATCTGCAATTTTGGGACTGCTCCTGAGCAGATTGGTCTGTCAGTCTGATGACAGGGTCACAGTTAGATTCCTTAGATCAATAAATCATCTTAGTTGTTTATTGAGAATATATTTGAATATTAAAAATCCACAGTCTCACTTATAACACCACAGTGGCCAAAATGTGATGTAGTTTTTGAGAGAAGAATTGCTCTGTGTTTTTTCACTCATATAACTTTGCCAGCATTACTTTTTGACCAGCTCACTGTTTGACTGGGTGTTAGTCTCATGTATTTCTTTGCAGCTATTGACGGTTCTTTTCTTTTTTTATTTCTTTTTTTTTCTTAAGAGACAGACAACTGTGTCTTTAAAGAAACAAAACAACTGTGTCAACAGATGGGAGAGAAAATGCTGTGTCTGAAATAGTGTTAGGAACAAACTGTGTTAAAAATAGGTAGTCTTGCCACAGCTGTTTCTTTGGCCAATGTGGAAATCCTTCTTTCCTTACTAGCATGCTCTCAAAATTGTACAAAACCATGTGAGAAAAGCTGCCAAAACCGTGTATAAAATGTTGCTAGAATACTAATTACACTTTCTCTGTCTAATTGTAATAATCATACTAGTAAGGGAGAAAAGCTGAGAAAGATGCGTTGCCAAGGGGGGCTCTTACGGTTCGTTTGACTGACCCTGGTCTGGCAGCAGCTAAAACATCCGCTGCAGCTTGGGAGGCGCCTGTTAGCGGTGTGACCCCCGCGCCGCAGCAGCTCCAGTGAAGCCCCTAGGACAGCGGGATAGCAAGGAGCTGGAGGGCGCCCCGTCTTGCCCTTACTGAGAAACCTCATTTTACGCCCACGCATGGAGAGCAGTAATCTGTCTGTCCCATGGACTGTCTGGGGAGAGCCCATTGCAGTTTTGCTAACATGTTTCCTTTAAACAAAAACTTCTGTCCTTGCAGAAATAGGAAAGCAAGCTGAAAGTCACTTAAACATGGTTGCTACAAGCAGCATCACAGCTGCAGTTTAGACATTGCATTTCTGCTTTCCATCTGTTGTCTCACTTATTTTTTCAGTCTGTCTCCTCGCTTTCAATTGTCTCTTCTGTGTCTCAGTTTATCCAATTTCCAGGGCTGTCCAGCCATTTCAGCATTAGAGCTGCCCTAATGGCTGTAAGAAGAGCAGAGAGACTCTTTGCTAAATATTTTTTTTTTCTCCCAATGCTTCTGTGCTTTGTTTGCTTGGGTTTTGTTTGTGCTTGGTGCTCCATGTTGTGTCATCTTGAAAGGGAGATGTTTGCATAATGTGTATTTTGCTGTAATTGTTTAAATTTCTGCAAACATTTATACCATACAGCTCCCTGAGCCTTCAGGGCAGGGACAGATAGCGATCACAAAGGAAAATGAATCATCTCCTTGACCCTGCTCCAGGTGTCTCTGGTGGCCTGAAGGAGCTGCGAGCAGGTAGAGCCGCATGCAGGTTCCCCTCGCCGCGGCCCCCTGCCCTCCTCGCTGTGCACGTCGGAACCGGCTGCCTGCGCGGCTGGGCAGGATGCAGAGCAGCCCCGAGGTGTCTGAGATTGATTCTGATCTCTGAGATTGGCCTAAACACAGAGCTAGATAGGGCCCCTTCGTCTGAGGAGATGGGCAGATGGAGGCGAACGGTGCGGCCTCCTGCTGAAGGTATGTTCCTAGGAAACTGTTACAGCCCTGCTGTTTGCAATAGATTTTTTTTTTTCTTTCCCAGTTATCTGCAGTCTAGGAATGCTCCTGGAGAGCAGTGCTTGCCTGGGAGTTGTCTGCACTAGGTTAGTGTTTCTTGCCAGGACTAAAGGAAATTTAAAGGAAGAGGAAAGGTTTCAGAAGGCTTTGGACTCTAACCCATTACTTCAGCGCACCAAGGAAGGAGTCACATTCCTTATCAAAACAGCATGTTCATCCTTCCTATCTTTTGTCTTTCTCATGGGAAGGAAGTGGAACTGTAGAAGGTGAAACACTCGTCATTTTTCGCTGTTCTTCCAGTGGCTAAGAAGGCTCCCAGTTCGCTCTGTGAAAAGGCTCAGGGAAGTTCATCAGCAATTCCTGAATGTGAGGGATTTTCTCATGGTAGCTTCTTGCCTCATGTTTTCTGTTTTACCTCCTTTTACCTCAGTGGTTCCCTGCAAACCGTGGGTAGTACATATAAATATCCTGCCCAGTGCGAGGCTATGTCCTGTTCCTGTTTGTTTGTTTTTGCTTGACCAATCGATGGATGAGTGAAGAAGATTGGTGCTTTACATGCGTAAGTGTCAGTTTGATGAACGGCTGAGTTTTCCTGCTAGGGTGAGCTGGAAAGGCAGTCAATGCAGTGGCCAGAGTCAGGGACAAGCCCATATCCTTATGAATAGGGTGCAAATGCTTTGCTTTGCAGCATTTGCTTTACTGATTAGGAAAGGAATTAAGCATAAGCTTAAATGCCTTGTTCAGCTGCCAGTGAAACTGCACTTTTTCTGCCCTGCCTGAAATGCCCTGTCATTTTCCTGGAGTTTTTATGTTGAGTTCGGTGAGAGCACAATCAGGCCGTAGTAACAAAGAGGGGATGCAGTTGCAAGTGGCAGGGTACGCTGGTAACTTCTGCGTTGTCAAATGAGGTGCTGCTTTCTCTTTATTACCAGATTTAAATCATGCTCTTGAGTTGTGGTCTAGTCAATATGTTTCATGGGAAAAGCATAGGGATACATTTTTGTCTTAACATACAAGTGGGATCCCACAAGGCTCTCCCATAGATGTAGCCGGGTTAAGTGCTGTTGTGCTTCCTGATTTTTCAAACTGTTTTATTCTTGTGTTGTACTCCAAAATCATTAGCAAACATTCACTGGTGGCGTTTAATAGCATATATTTAGAATATGAAATAAAGAAACCAGACATTTGTGATGCACCACTAATCTATTAGTAATTTGTTTAGCTCCACTCCCCCACATGTACAGAAGAATAAAATAAAACTAGTTAAAATAAAAGTGATTAAAAACATTCTTCATATTTATGGCCATTTTTTTATTTAGGCATACCAGCTCATTTTCTTTTTCTGCGAGTCAGTGATGATTACAGAAGGTGAAAAATTGCTAACAAAATTAAAGAGAAGTTCAAGTTAGCTGTGGAGCCAAAAGTGTGATTCAGGAGCTGAAAATATCTCTGCGCTTCATGCACCAAACTCAAACACTGTGCTTTGGCACCGCCCCCTGGATTAGAAACGGAGTTTGAGGTCATTCCTCCTCCAGCCTGCCATGTATGGGTAGGGCCCACGCTCATGACAAATTACTGACTTACTGAGCACACACCAAGAGCTCGGTGACATCAGTGCAGAGCGATCGGGGCCAGCCTCATGGGAAGGACCAAAGACCCCACTGCCATCGTCCTCCTCTGCTTCTTTAGATATGGAGCAAGAGTGTGAACGTAACGGGAGTGAGGACACTTTAAATGTTGCCTTTCTAGACATGAAAATAACAGGTGAAGAGAAGTAGAGTGCTCCTTTCCTTGTAAAGAAATCACACGGCATCCAGCAAAAGTGCTAAAGGAGTCTGTGGTCAGAGGGGTATTAATGGTCCATTCAGATTTTTAAGCCAAATATTCGGCTACCAGTGATGGTACTTCCTTGTGGCTGCATACTTGAAAAGACTGTGCCTCCTGTGCAAGCTTTCTTTGCAAGCAGAAACTTTGTGTCTGGGGCCAGTCTCGATTTATTTGATGTAAGTCCAGGGTACCTCGAATAAGATCTATGCTTTGACTTACCACCACTCTCACCAAGGCCTTAGTATTTTACAGAGAGTAAGGGCTTAGATTTTTTAGGTGACAACAGCCAAAACCCTCATTCCTTAGAACTGATGTTTTTTCCCTGCTGATAACTTTCTGCTGTTCCCAGGCGTTCTGCACCCCTGACTGTCGCCAGCTTCTGAGGAGCAAGGGGAGCTCTCATCCGCTGCTGAGGTTTCCCGTAGGGCTGCCTTGCGCTGCGGGAGCTGGAGTTGGCATAGGATACCTGCAGGGATGGACTTTCTGATGACGTGGTTTGGGCAACCCAAGTGGCTGTCACAGGTTTATCACAGGCTGTCACAGGCAGGCAGGCTGCCTGTTGCCTTGCAGCCTGCCTGCTTGGCAGCTGCAGTGCCTCAGTTTCCTCACAGTTTCTTCAGTGTGCATAGCTCTTATTTTCTTCCCTTTTTAATGGTGCTGTAGCAGGGTTCAAAGGACAGAAAGGCACTTCATGGAGGAGATTCCTCCTGGTAATTCAAGTGGGTTTTACCGATGCCTGTTTGGATCCTTCAGTGTGAACTTTGCCTGGAGTCCTTCCTGGGGCTCTGCTGATACCTTGGTGTTTTAGCTTTCTCTGTCCGCTCTCAGATGCTCGCCAGATGTACCAGCATCTCTGTGCCAGCTGCGTGCACAAACAGCCCTGTTTTCTTGGCAACAGCAGACTAGACAAATGGGTTGAGCAACATGTGTGTACGGACACGGTGTCAATTGTCAGCCTGACCATTGTCTGGAAGCGCTGGGCCTGCTTCGTGAGGGCACTGATCGCAGCTGGCAGCGTCTACGCTGCTATTTGCAGTGAGGTTATGCACCTATACTTAGGGGGATGTGCTCTTGCTAAATTAGCTCTTGGCTGAAGCGAAAACTGTAACCCAAAATCATAGTTCCAGGGGTAGCAGCAAAATAGGATCCTGTGCCTAGTGGGCCCTGGGGATAAAGAAAAGAATGTGTAGAGGATCGAATGCTTTATTCGATGCTGCCAAAGAAGATTCTTTTTTTTTTTTTTTTTTTTAATGAAGAGGGCCACCTATGTCTAAATTAAACAAAGTTCCAAAAGTCATTTGGCCCAACATACCTTCTGGGTAACTTTTTGGCTTGATTGCTGATTTCCTGCAGAGCCTGAGAGCCAATAGAAACACTTGCACTAACATATACATTTCTTTGTATGAGTAGCTATTTTTATTTTTATAATACCTATATACACACATGTGCGTATATACATGCATACATGCATCTAAGGATATGTACATATACACAAAGATATATTCATACATAAATGCCAACAAAATGAAAAAAGCTTACAAAGATTCTTGGTGTTCTTTGACTTCAGATCTGCAACATTGCTCTAGCATGCAGGAACCCAAGTACCAAAAATGATGAAAAGCTGTGAATAAATAATATGTAAATGGGCTCTTACACTCCTATTGGGAAAAATGTGGAAAATGATATTAGACTTCAAATTTCTTTCTGTGTTAGTAATGAAGATGAAAATGTTTACAGCATAAAGACAGATATTGGTTTCAAAAAACAAATTCTGTTTCTTCGTCTTTGGAGGTAGTTCAAGGTTTGAACTGTTAATTTCCTCCACCTGTTTGTCACAGAAACAAGAGCTGTCAGAATGACCTGGAATTAAGAGAGCAAAGGTAAAGACACTGTTAGTATTTCAATTCATCGATGAATTGTGCAAACGTATTAAGTAAGAACACAAGTATAGAAATGAGAATAAACATCTTCCACTTCTTCCAAATTCAGTTACATATGCTATGATTGTATTTGATCGGGGCATGAACATCATTTCTCAGATGATTGTGTTCTGCCATTGATCATATGAAGTCAATTTAAAGTATGACATTGCTTTTACTTTCCTCAAGTAGGAAGACATTTTTGCTTCTTCTCTTAGCTGCGGTAGCTATCAAATTGTGTGTCTAATAAATTGTGCCTTATTTAGAGAGTGCTAACTGTAAAATATTGCTCATTCAGAGAAAAAATGAGATTGAGATTGATGCCTGGAGCTTAATGCATCATAGTAGCAATCAAGCAAATTTTAGATTTCTTACCTCTCCCATTACAGAGTGTGATTCACAGAGTTCTCTGGACTTCATATATTTGAAAAGGAGGAAGAGGGCAAAGAGAGCGTTAGAAAATCCACACAGCCTGGGTCCATGATCCTTACATAACAGAGCAAAGAAGCTTTCCTGGTCACTTAGTAAGACAACTGTTTCGAGTCTCTGAAGGGTGGTTTGAACCCTGACAAAGCAGTGAGAAATTTTGTTTGTATTTCACTGCAAACACTGCATTTCATTGCTATGCCTTTGAATTATACAGCCATGAGTTCAAGTCCTGGGGCTGTAAGGTACAAATTTGTGCAAATTTTGACACATTGATTTGCTTTGATACAAATTGTCTTATACAACCCTGGAATCTGCTTTCTTTTTAGATGGCACCTGGCTTTCCTGGTCAGACTGACTTTTTAGATGATTTCCCAGAGCGTGATAAGATCTAGTCTGTGCTGGATTGTTATCTCTTGCAAGACAGTTAGAAGACACACGAGCAAGGCTTTATTCATCCTTTGTACTTTTGAGGCTTTCACCCATTTAGTGTGCAGTTTCAAAACTTCAAAATAATTAGCAGTAAAATAAATATTTGTCAGTTGTTTTCCTTAAACTTTCTCATTAAAATGCAAGGAAAATTCTGTTATCTTTTACCTTGCCTGTCCACGGGAATCTCACTCTCACCACCTTGCTAACTGAACTTATGGTGGCAGTCTAAGAGACATAGAGGAGGCAATATAAAACAAAGTCCTTGTTTGTGTTGATCCATGGAAGGAATTATTTTTTATGGTCAGGTGTTACCAGTGCCCCTCGTGCATTTTTATTTTACCACTGGAAGTGCAGGTTTATGGTTATAAAATAATTGCTGGAGTTGCCAAGGAAGGATCTTTCAAAAGTGATAGTCATTATCAGTGCACTTCTGTCTGTGTGTTTCCAGGTTCTGTGTAAAAGGCTGAGTGTATCAGATACAAAGTTCAAAATGAAACAGGTTTGCCAAGCAATAAGCCATGCTTCTCATGCTCTTGTTTCACTTCTGATGTTCCTGTTTCATCTCAGGCTCCATGACTGGCAAACAACTTCAGGAGATTAAAAAAGTCTTGAGCAGATATGACCAAATATTAGCAAATGATCAGCACTGTTTGTTGCGTTGCTGTGTCTCTTTGGTGAGAAGCTGTTAAAGGAAGACTTGTTTACTCTTGCTGCCAAAGAACTAATGATTGCACAAGTTTTTATTAATGCAGTGATAAAAACAAATTAAAAGTTCCCATTTTTAGTATCAGAGCAATGCCTCTGGGAGCTTTAATCGGGCAGTAAAGTTCCATTTGATGACACATGTATTATTTGGGATTGTTAAAGACTCTGTAGGTTGGCTGTTTCCTCAGGCTGTGGGCTTTTTGCTAGCTCCAGTGCTGCTGTAAGTTAGTAAGGAAACACAGCAGTACCATGTAAATCTGTCCTTAATCAGATCTTGCTTTGGATAATATTTTTCCTAATTAGAAGTGTAGCTTAAGCTTCTTAAGGTAAAGACTCAGAAACTGATCCAAGCATCACTGAGATCAGGAGTTTTTCATGCTTACATCATAAAGAGAGGAGAGGATAAAATCTCCTCTCATCTCAGAGGAGATTTGATCAACAATGTTCAAGCACCTGAGGGGTGACTGTAGGGAAGATGGGGCCAGGCTCTTCTCCGTGGTGGCCGGTGACAGGACAAGGGGTAATGGGTACAAGTTGAACCACAGGAGGTTCCACTTCCATATGAGGAAGAACTTCTTTCCTGTGAGGGTGACAGAGCCCTGGCACAGGCTGCCCAGAGAGGCTGTGGAGTCTCCTTCTCTGGAGATCTTCCAAACCCGCCTGGATGCCACCCTGTGCCACGTGCTCTGGGTGTCCCTGCTGGAGCAGGGAGTTGGACTAGATGATCTCTAGAGGTCCCTTCCAACCTCAAATATTCTGTGATTCTGGATAAACACTCCTGGAGAAAATTCCAGTGAAGACAGTCACAGTGTTGGGGGAGGCACTGGCTCCTGTCAGCTAAGAGGTAAAAATGGAATTAGTGAAAACAGAATGCAGAATTCCTTAGGGATTTCAGTTTAAATACTCTTTTTGAAGCTGGAGAAGCAGTGTGTTTTGGGTTTTTGTTTTGTTTTGTTTCATAAATGACATCTTCCACATTGTTCTCTTTCAACAAAAGTCTCCCTTGCTCCTGCCAGGGTGCTGTAGGGAGGATTTAGTGTAAATGAGAGTAAAGCCCCTTGTGTTCAGGTTGGGGATGAGATAATCAGGTTTACAACACACATTAATTAAAAACAACTTTGTGCAAGTGTAGCCATCCTCCCCAAGCCAGCTAGGCCTGGTCCCAAAGAGCGGAGCGTGAGGGTTACCTGTGTCGGGGCTGGAAGGTGTCTGTCCAACGCCTGTTACAGTTGGAGCACCCCTAGGCTTGCTGAAGGTTTACATGGGTACATGACTCCTGGGGAAGGACTCATGACGTTACTGCTGTGCTTTGCATTTTGCCTAGAACTTTTCTCAAGCTAGTTGTAAAAATAGAGTGAGATAACCTTCTAAAAACAGAGTTTTGCCCTTGACTCCAACCTTGCTGAGGTTTCACCTATGGATTGAAGCCTCATAGGGCCCTGTCTGTTCAAAGACTCAGAAGTGGCTGCTGGCTGCACACCCAGATTCACTTCCTAGAAACTTGCATATTGATGTGATAAAGCACCAGGGTCCGGAGCCAGAACATATGTTATTTTATGCACTTAAAGGCCCGTATAGACTGTTGACACTGTTGACATTGCTAGTTAGGCCCCCATTATCATTTGTTGTTTGTTTTCATTGCTGATAGCAAAATTTACAGAAAAAGAAAACATAAACATGTGCCTTTTATTATTAACTGGTTCCAGACCTGTTTTACCCTTTGGATTTTGGTGCTCTGTTGCTTTTGGATCACATCTGCCTTCTACTAGCAGTGGAAATCCTGCCTTCTCCCACCCCCTTAGGGTCAGGCTTTGCATTAGACTCACTGAAAATGGAGGGAGATTTGCCACTGACTTCTCTGGGAGGGCAGTTATTCCATATGTACATCCAGCCAGCAAAGTCCAAGATTTTCCTAGATCTGAGTCCTCTCACATGCCTCTCCTTCAGCATCTGTTCGCACGGGTCTTCAGCACAGTCAGAAAAGCCAGGCCCACGTGAGCCGTGCGGTCGCCACGAGGTTGTCAAACGCACGTTGTCTCGCATCAGCGAGGCAGGCGTTCCAGGCAGGCGTTCCAGCACCGCTATGTGCAGACGAGCCCTGGCCCCGGCGCGTGGCGCGCTGCCCACGTGCCCTCACGGAGGGTAACCTCACCGCTCCCCGTGTGCGGGTATAGCTGGGGCAGGGTGAAGCGGCGCTGCCGGCACCGGCTCGCACGGGGTCCGCGGGTGCTTGGGGCAGGGCCCGACCCGCGGCGCACGGACCTGTGGAGCGTGGCCAGAGCGGAAACTCACCCGGTCATGAACGAAATGCGAACTCCAAAATATTTTCATTGTATTATTTAGTGTATTATTTTGTATTTTATGTATAAATTCTGGTCTTTTCGTGTCTGTTGTCATTGCCTCAGAATATTTTTCTTTTACGTGGCTATTTAACCCACTGCAAATTTTAAATTCCGGGGGAGACACTGATTTGTTGTGCTGCGTAACTCTGGGGGAAAAATAGCAAGAAAGATTGTGACTGAATTGCTGAATTTCCTACATGTATTTATGTAGCCAGTGTGATAATGTCAGTTAAGTTATAAAGTAGTATCAGACTGACTTGACTGCAATTCTTAAATATCTTTCCTATTTATGCTTCAAATAGGTGGAGAAGCGTGTGAGCAGCCATATTCGCTGGAGTAGTGAACTATATTGCCTTGACTGGAACCATTATTCATTTGCACCCTTGGCAGCAGCAGCCAGGTAGGGGAAGAGAAGAAAAACGTGTTTTGAATGAACTGAGGTAGCAGGATTGGGTGATTTCTTTTTTTTTCCTTTGCAGAGGGCTTCAGGTGGAACTCACTCACATTTAAATATTAACTAATTGCATGTATTTTTGTTATAGACAAAATCATTTCTTGCCAACATAGGAATTTTTTTTTCTTTTGGCACAGATTTTGCTTTTGTGAATTTTGAAGTGTTCTCCTTGCTTTGCCCACATGCTTGTCTTGCCACTTTCCCTTTCCTGTACAATTTTTGTACCCAGAATCCAGGGAGCATGTTTTTTGAAACAAAGAAGTAGAAGAATGTGAGATTTTTCTGGCTCTTGAGTGCTTGGGCACATATAAACTGCCAGTACAAAAATAATGACACTTTAGTACACTGGCTAAGTATGTAAGCTAACTTAAAATAAGTGGACACCTAATAGCAGTTTATGTGTGGCTTCTGAGAGCCAGTTTATCTTGTTGAGAAGAGGTCTGTTTTCATTTTCTCATTGCAACTCTCTGTTTATTTGGTATGATAGCCACAGGCTGGACAGGCTTCACGTTGACTTTCTCTGTAAAACTGTGCCTGCAGTACAGACACAATTGCCTCTGTTGCTCTAAGAGACCTGAGACCTCTAAGAGACGTGAGAATCTCCAATTCTGTAATCTCCTCAGTAATAGCATCCCTGATGTTCAGAGAATTATGTCAGCACTCAAAATTTTGTGAATTGACTTAAAATAGAGAAGAGCTAAGAAAATCATGGATCCTTCTCACTAGCCCTCTCTGTATAACTCAAAATCTGCAACCATCAGGACTAGGCACTCCAGGGAGAAACTAGAGGCTGACATGTAATACCATGGCCCTAGGAAAAGATGATCAGAGAAGAGGTACAACACATACGAAAATAAACTGTCAGACTTTTCAGAATTATGGGATGGGAGAGAAAGGATAAATGGGATTGAAAATATGTTTCATCCTGTGTATGAGTTGAAGGAAAGAACGGAGAGAGTTAAATTAAGATGGGCTGTCTCTTGAACCTTTGCTCAAACCTGGAACCGATCCCAAATATTCTGCGGTCCTGGGTTATGCTATATAGGATATCCCTTCTTATAGATCCCTTTCCATACCCGTTCAGTAGCAGTTCTCTCTGACTGCTCTGCACTATTTTTTCTTTCCAGTTTCTAAGAGCTAACAGATCTTTATGTGCCGCCTAGGATGAGAACTGGGTGAGAGGGGTGCAAATTGAGGCTTGTCAGCAGGGATGTTACCAGGGAACATGTCGGCAAAAAAACAACACATCATCTCTGCCAGAGGTCCTATGGAATTTATGTTGAAAGTTCAGCAGGAAAACAAACTGTCCTCATGCTCCTTGAGCTGTGTTCCCACTTTGGGAAGCATTAACAGCGTGCGAAATTTATAAGCGGGAGTAATGGAATACTTCTGAAGTGCAGAAACCTAGTCATGTCCTGAGTCACGAGGCAGGATTTAAGTGGAAAACTGAGAACTTTGGTACACAAGAGCATGGCAGCCATCCTCTGAAATGGGGTTTTAACATAAATTTTTCAGGTTTCATTAGCATGTAGCTTAATGGTACTTCTGTGAATTGGGCCCATATTGCTCTGGCTCTCTTATATGCTGAGAACTCTCCCTGATAATGTGTCAGCCTAGTAATGGTTTGCTTTACTTTTGTATTTGGAACAACTGAATTTCAGAATAGATGCTCTCAATTAGTGCAGTTTAGAGCAATGTTGTTGGAGCTTGGATAATATGTACTGCTACCTTGTATGCTAAGGATATTAATGCAGGCACTTAATGCTGGCAAGGTAGTAAATATGTTGTGTGAACTAATAAAAGCCTCCCATTAACAAACTGAGCCTGCTGTACAGCCTGCTTTGCAGGTGAAAGCTTGCAGTGTGATTCCGGTGCGAGATGTGGGGCGATAGGAAAGCATATTTTCCCTGAAGACAGGAGCACGCAATGCTGCCAAACCAGCAGCCCCAGACGCCCTGCAGGGGGTGATTCTTGCAGCACAGGGAGCTTGCGCAAGCTGCAGCGCAGAGGACGAGCTGCTGCTTTTTGGCTGAGAATCCTCTGAAGATACTGGTCCTGATTCTCTACTGCCCGAAACCTTTTGCTATTTATACCTGGCTAAAGTGAATGCCAAGCAAGTCTAAAATGCCACTAGCCTAGTGCTGAAGGAGCTGTTATCCACTTTGCCCAAATATAAATGGCTGTGCAAAAGGTGAAGGAAGTTCAAGGTCTCTCTTCTTGCGGTGAGGTTGCCCCGAGGTGCTGCTGCTTATTGCAGCCGGTGTGAACACAAGAAAGCTGTGCTCCCCTGTCTTCGTAGTGGTTTGAGTCAAAATATGCAGACTTAGGGCACTCATTTCTCATCTCACTATTAGTCAGAGCGAGTCAAGCACTTTTCTTCTTTCATCTCCAGCATGTGGCTGAGCAGGGGAACAATGTCTTTTGCTAATTTTATGACAATCCAAGGTAGGAGGAAGGAAAACATTAGGAGGCCACAGAAACGGGCACAGGGAGACATCCCTTGACATGACATGGTGTGGTCACCAGCGCAGCTGAATTGCTCATTACAGTGGAGTCAAGCTCTTGGTCCCAGTGGGGACGCTGGACACCCACACAGCAGTGTGCGTTTCATGTGTAGTTCTTCTTTACATTCTTGTTATTCTGTTTATTTCAGAGACCCCCCCAAAATAAAGACTTGTTTAGTGAATCTGACAGTTTCCATTTTGTCTATATACAGCATGCAATTCACTTTATCCCCATGCAGCCACAGACAGCTCTGCGATAGCTGGCAGTGCATTAATATGCCCAATTCTGGATGGACACAGTACTTGAAATCCTCTGGCAACTGTGAGTTAGTGCCTCCAAACTAGATCAGAGACAGATAAGGATATTGTGAAGGAGAAACTCAGCATTGCATATTTTAAAATCAAATCTTAAAAAAAATTGCAACCTTTTGGCAGTATTTCATATATTATAAGTAGGACTCAAATATATTCATACGCATTTTCATTAGAGTGTAGTGTACTGCAATTTCTGCTATCTAAGCAAATATCTTGGTTTAGTAATTTAAGAAGAGAGATTTTTTTTTTTTTGCTTCCAACACTGCCCCAATTAAGTAGTAAATTGGCCTGTGCTTGAAGCTGCAAGGCAGATTCTGGTAGCTTGGCGCCTGGGGAAGACAACGAAGACATTCAGGACTTCACCTGGCGCAGGCTGAGCTCAGCAGTGCCCGGTCTGTGTGGACAGGGCTGCTCATGAGTCGTGGCTGCAATGTCTGCTCTGTGCAAGGGGCTGATTAAAAGAAAAACCGGAGAAATGCAGCTCATTTTGAGTTACAGATAGCATGAAGGATTCTTTCCGTATAATTCCTAGATAAAACTATTTATGTAGCTGTATCATTTCTGCAAGTAATCTACCTTTTATTTTATTAGTGATAGGGTGCGATAAAGCTATTAACATCCAACCACACCTAACACTGAGTGATAGGATTAATTTTATGTAACCTCTAATACATGTCTGTACCTATTCACATTTGTATTAACCCTCTGAAAAAATATTCTTAAGTTACACATTCAAAGCTTACAGCTTCAAGGCAGACATAGTGTAAGCAATTCTAATTTTAAATCTACCAGGGACATATATGCAGAATTGTTGTAACATGTCACACGTCACAAATCTGTGTGATCCTGTATGTAGAAATGTTAAATCAAATGTTGCAACTACGAGAAAGAAATTGTAGTTTTATATAGCTCTTTAAAGTACTCGTCATCCTTGTTTCTGTTGCAGTGTTCTTATCAAAACTCTGAAGCATTTACCTCTTTGAAACATTACATAATATTCCCTGCACTATGCAAATCTGTGCTGTAAGATTCTTGTGCGTGTTGACACTTTACTGAAAAGTTTTAAGGTTGCAAAGTTTTAGCCAGCTGGGAATCTCAGATCCATGTTAGCAGTTATCTCCAGATGGCTGCACTCTGTTTTGTACCAAGCTTTTTAGCATCTCAGTGGTTGCATGTTTGGAATTATGAAGTATACTATTCCACTTGTTTTTGCCAGAAAATATACAGCACATTGTTTGGTAAGTCTTGACACGTGGTACGGCTCAAAGAAGAGCTGGGAGAGAAAATGGGGGAGACAAAAGTGGAAAGGTGCAGGAAAAGAAAGGAAAGGACTACGAAAATGCATCAAAAAGGGTTTATGTCTGTGTAATGAATTCTGTCTGACTGGCAAATATAATTTGACTTCAAGTTGTGAATTTCATTGAATTTGATCCAAGAAAGACATAGCTGAGCAATCTGCAGGAAGCAATCTTTTCCTAGAAGTATGCAGTTCCAAACTGTACAAATTCTTCCACTGATCATAAAATGTCTGTGCACCACTAAATTGATGTAATTGGATATTATTGAAGAAAAAGTAGTGTATTGGGACATTAAACTAAAGAATAACAACAACATTCAATGTAGAGTCTTGAAAGAAGAAAAACTATATAATTTAAAGTTGGCCAATGAAGCCCCAGTGATAAGGACAGTTAATCATTTCTGGTGCAGCTGTTTCCTGACATTTCTGCAAAATGTTGTGGAAAAATTAATGAAGGTTCGTTCAGCAATGGTTTCAAGCTTGGCTAGTGGAAAATATGACAGTATTTCCATCGTCAATTAAGAACAAGCAAGGCTTATTTTTTTCTGTAGGGGATGTGGTATGCAGTTTGTACTGCACAGGAAATTGTAGACATGAGAGCAGCTGTGAGATAGTAGCAGGTCTTCAGAGGGCACGGGGACAAGCCCAGGCCCTTTTATCACACGTGCTTTAGCAGAGGAGAGCTCTCTCTGTTGCATATTGGAGAAGACAACTTGGTCTTATTACATAGGCTGACACTACTTAGCATGTGGTATTTTCCTGAGCATCCAACACTGAAAATAAATTTCCTTCATGTCACTTATTAAAAAGGGGGTGCATCAGTAAGATTTTCATGGTGATTGTATTTTATTATATGATGTCCCAAGGGAACAACTCCTTTCAGGGAAGACCCCTGTTGTTTTGGACCTGAACTCTGAAATTCATGCTGCTTATAATTAGATTTTAGGATGCCTGTTTTTTGCAGCCAAGCAGCGTGGCTGGCTGACACGCGTGGTCGCTGCGCTCCATAGGTGCGGGGCAGCAGGAAAACCGGTGCAAGCAGGTTCCAATGGAGGCCTCTGCTATGCGGGAGGTGAGGAATTCATGTGCAGTGTGGACATGCACTATATTCGTACCCGACCTCCCCATTGCACGTGTGTGCAGAGCCCTACAAGTCGCCGGGAAAGCTGAGCGTGGCCAGAGGCCCAAGGTCACCGCCACGCCGGGGCTGCTCCGCGGCACCTCGGGGTCCTGCTCCCGGCCCTGCTCGGGCTCCTCCTGCCCGGCCTGCAGGCAGGATGTGGGCTACATCCTGCTCGTGCTCAACCTGCACCGGAAAGATGGCAGCTGGGATAGAGGCGAGTTATGTTGTCGGGAGCAAATAATGATGTGTCACAGACTGTCAGTAACATTCACTTTTTTTCCTCCCCAGAGTCTGTGTTTTGTTTTGTGTTAAAAGTGCATTGGTGTGCTCTGTTAACAAGGCTGGTGCAAAATTTTTGTAAATCACTGTAATCGTTGATGCGAATGGTTTGAATGCTCTGCACCTCTTTCTGGACTGGAGGGGTTGTACAGGCCTGCCTGCTCTAATAGGCTTTTCTTTCCACTGCCTTTCCAATATATTGTGAGCCCTGCCAGAAGTATGATTTCTAGCCTGTTTACACCGTATGGTGATTCATGCTAAAGAGGTTGATAGAAAGAAAATACATTATAATGAATGGTTTATGCTTTTTTTAATATCACTCTATAAAGGAGCCACTTACTCAGTGTTCCTGCTGCAGATTTACTCTTTGTAGCATTAGCTGTGGTGTGTGTAGTTCTCACTGACTGGCTAAACCAGCATAAAACAATTAATAACAACAGAGCTACACCTATGATTTATGTCCGTTCACATGATCCCATAAAATCAAGCTCATGCTCTATGCCTGCTATGAGCAGTTTCACTTAAGACTCTCCCAAGCCTCTAATCCCTAACGCAGGTAAAAAAAAATAATTGCTGAAGTCGATGACAGCTTTACCAGTATCAGAGCATTAGGGACAGCTTATTTATAAGAACTTGTAATTAATCTTGATTTGGGAAATTAAAAGATTAATCCTTCAAGCCTCGCTACACATTTTTGTCTGTAACCATGTGAGTGCAGTCAGTGCAACCAAGGTACTGTCGTTCCCCCAGCCTGTGTGTTTCACAATACGCATGGAAGTGAAAGATTAGGGCCCTGGTCCTTGCAGGTTACCTGCCGAGGGAATTCTGAGGGCACTAGGTCAGATATGAACTGCTTTTAAACTTCTCAGCATGGGGCCTATGCCTAAAGCTGCTTAGGAATGTCCCATAAAAGTAATTTATCAATTGAAAGCAGAATTTCCACAAGAACAATTTTTCCACTGGAAAATTTCAGTACTGCCTATTTTTGGTTTTGATTTCTTTTCCCATGGAAATCCCCAAATGAAATACTTCTTTTAAGTCACCTTATTCCATAAAGAAGATCTTTGATTAGTTGCACTGAGCTGAAATATTTTCAGTTGACATTAAGCTGCATCTGCCTATTTTTCCCCTCATGTCTTACGGCAAATGGCAGTGCCAAAACTTGGTGCTTGAAAGGTTCCCTTTGCTCTGCGACATGTTCCATAATGCGGCACGGTCTCCTTGGGGAAAAACGCCTTATCAATGCGATCAAAGTTAAACGCTCTGAAATAGAAGTCACAACCACTTGGAAAACAGGATCAGAGGATCTCTATGAGTTCGTGGCTTTGCTATTCTCAGTTTTCCAAATTCTTCTGCTTTTTTTTTACTGGTTATGTAAAAACTCTACAGTGATTGTAAACGCCTTTGATTACGTTGGAGATTAATGTGGAATGAAAAGTAAGTACATGTAAGTGGCAGTGTATTTGGCTAGGGTCATATGATTAAAGTGCTTGAAGGACTGCTGTGTGTTTCCTGCTTTATTGCCTTAGCTGGAATAATAGCTGGGACGTTGCTGGCGATGACTGAACACCTGGTGCTGAGCATATGGGAAGGGAGAGGAATGCTGCTGGCATCAAGGTGTTCTTTGAATCACAAAATCTCACAACGTTGCCTTGCGTGGATGAGTATTAAGAATGTATGCATATATTACAAATGCTACTTTCATTCTTTAAAGCAGCAGCTTGATAGTTCACCAGTGCCTTTTTCTCTGGACTTAATGCTTTTCTGGCCATTCCTCACTGGTTCTCCCTCCTGTTTTCATTTAGACATGAGCCAGTTCTGCTTCAAATCCTACCAGGCTGGTGCAGAGGTGCTCACCTCATGCACACAGGAAGCCGCTTGGCAGTGTCTGGCTTTCCTTCTGAGCTTGTCAGAAAGCCACTGGAGTTGTGGTTAAATGCTACAGCCCAACCTTTCACTTGCTCAGAGAACGAACAGGAGCTAAATGGCTTTAAAACATTAGTTCCATTTTAAGTATCTGCCGTGGGACGAAGCGTTGTTGATTCAAAACCACGTTATATCTTCCAAACGAATGGCTCATAGTGAAAGCCATAGGTTACCCTTGCATACAGCAGACTAAGGTGCCAGAGGGTCTAAATAAACAGTTTAAGGGCAAAAGTCCTCCTGTATCTCTTCTTGATCCTGTCATAGAATTCTCTTTCCCTGTCTCTCTACCTCCGTCACTGCTTTGTTTCTGCTATCATCATGTGAAGTGCGTGTCCTGGTTCAACCTGCTGCGCGTTGGCTGCTGGTCTGAACCTTTTCCTTCCAGAGGAAGGGAACAAGAACCTCTAAAGTGCTCTGAGGTTGCCTCTGAAGTTGCTGCTCTGTGAGAGGCCCTACCAGGAGAGGAGCTCAGCTCTCACCAGAGGGTGCTGTACCGCGCTTCCGCTCCCTCCCGTTTCCTCCGCTATTGAGCTGTCTGAGCAGGTGAACATAAAGACAAAAGAACTTAATTGAAAAAAGAAGGGGCCCTGGGGTTCGAACTTGGTTGCTGATTTTTCTCTTGATTGGAATCCCAGTGCCCCTTTCCTTTGCAAGTAATTCTGCATCACTTTTTGTTCAGATTCTGCTGTTCCTTGCATGCAAGGTATAGTTTTACTTGCTAGAACTAAATCCATGTTTCCTGATCCTCAGTCTACAATTTTTCAGCGTACAACTTTCAGGAAATAATCTGAATGAGATTTTTCAGTACTGGAAAAAAATAGCATATAGTTTGTACAGTCTAAAAGAAATGTATTTGCATAGGTGCAGTGAGGTGTGCTTGGATGAAAATACCAAGGCATAGTTATTTTGTTCTCTTTGAAATACCCAAATTTATTACTGCATAGTAATACATTTATCTTTTTAATTGGATTTCTTTTAGGAGCCACTGTAAGGCTCAATAGCACTGTAGAAAGTTTAATAGATCAATGTTTGTCCTGAATTATCCTGTGTAATTCTGTGGTGGACAAATGGGGAAAAACACTAAGTCTGATGATAAGCCAGTCTCTTTTAACTACCACTGAAACCATTATTTGCTTGCTGCAGATTTAGTAAATGTCTCTATAAGGTATCTTGGCATGATCTAGTCTCTGTACAAATCCATCCCTAGGAACTGATGGTTATTTTTCACAACAGGTTCAGTGATGTAAATGATTGGTAGTGTGAAGTGTGGGAGCAGGGCCTGAGAAAACCCAAAGAGATGAGGCAAGTTTATTTGGGGAGAATACGCTCACTGGGTAACTTTGGGGAGGAATTGCCCGGATGCTCATAAACCTTGTCTACTGTTGGTTCTAATTCAGCCCTCAGAAAGAGGTGTTGTAGTTTTCACTCTGTCCTTAGAACGAAGAATAAAATCCAAAGCTCAGGAGTCTCTCCAGAAGAGATCAATTAGCAGTGGGATTAAAGAAGCTTCAGAAAGGTATTCAGTTCTCAAATGCATTGAGAGTGAAAGCAAAGTATTGTCCCCATGAAGTTTTATTGACCAGTGCCTATACTTTTTCAGCAAAGATGTTGGAATTATAGGTGTTTCATGTCAATAGTATATAGTAAAGGAGAAAAATGTGAAACACTTATTCAATTGAACAGCTATATTGAGAGAGACAGGTTTTGTAATCAGAAGCAAAGCTTATGTCCTTTAAAAATGATTATGTATTGAAAAACAAATGTTCTCTTTAAAAAGTGAGGTATTGTACACTCTTGTAAAAATATATATAAAGATAAATTTATGCTTTCTTTACTATATGGAGTTCTTTTCTCAGGGCATAGTGGCACAGAAAACAAATTAAAAGGAAAAATTTATTGCACAGTATTTTTTTCTGTTGAAAAGGAGCCCATTTAAAATTTTGCTTAGGATAGTATTAAAAAGCCAATGTCTTGACTTCCATCAATATTGATTTGTAGATAAAAAATAAATTCTTTTATCTCAAGCTCTCTCTCATCAAAGTATGTGAAAGAAACTAATGGATCTCACATATGGAGTGGTCATTTATCCTTTATTTAAATATGTCAGAAATAGATTTAGGGGATACCTAAATGGCCAAATGCACGTAACTCAAGGGATGGCCAAATGCACGTGAAAACAGGTAAAGTTTAGTCATAGGTGAAAAACTGAACATAGTATAAGTGATATGCCAGCACCCTGTGTACTGTCCTTTGGGAAGAAAAAAAATAAAGCCTGCCTTTCTTTCAGTTTGTTATACTGAAAGATAAAGTTTCTTTCAGTTACAGTCAAAAATGGATATCATTTGGAATTTAAAGACCAAGTGAAAGAGTAATCATAAAAATTATTGAGACCTTTTATTAACAAAAGAAAATTCATATAATCCACATAGATACCAATCCGTTGCGTTTCACTGTTGCAATACAAGAACTGCCAACAACTTTAGTAATTCTAAATTTAAGACATTCAAAATTTGTTCTCTTTAGTATGTCCTATAATTATCCAGCACCAAAATAATAAGGGGAAGTATAAGAATTAATTCTTAATTTTTAAAAAGACAGTTTAAAGGGGAAGGAATGCTAATGTGGAAGTATTAAATAAATGCTGTCTCAGTAAGAGTTTTACCCAATGTAGGGAAGAGTCATACACTTCATGTCCTTGTTATAAGAGTCTTGGAGAAAATACTCCCACTCAGATAGAAATTCACTGTAAACAACTCTTTTGCTGTTATACTTGCTGCACTTTTGAAGACGCGGTAGCTCTTAGAAGGAGCTGAGTGCCTTGTGCAATAGGGTGACCTTACGTTGCAGAGACACTTCCAGTTTTGGAATGCGAAATGTCTGAAACTGGGAGTGGGTGGCTGAGAGGTGGAGCTAGCCAGGAGCCCGGACGGCTGTGTTTCTGAGAAACTCTCCCCTGCTTTTGGGCGCTGCTGCTTTTCTAATGGGATGGCTGAAGTCCTGAACATTGCTAAGCTGACCAGCTGAAAAGAAAAAAATCGAGCTTCAAACTGCCACAGAGCTATAGGGTAGTATTTTGGAAGCTGAAGTTTTCAGCTTGTTCAGTGCAAAACAACACTGAATTGTCAGAGCTGAAACCACAGCCTCCTAAAATGCGTCAGAGGCTCTTGATGCTGCACGAGGTCAGCTTCCCTCCCCCCACACCTGTGAGTCAGGACAACTCTATTAAAGGAGGCTTTTATTGGAAGCTGTCAATACAGAGGTAGACAACGTGCAGATGTTGAGGACACAGCGGAGAAGAGTGTGGATCCTGTGCCTGCATAAATGGTTGCCAACAGGGAGAAGAATATTTTTCTGGAAAACAGAGGGATACAGAGGAAAGAGTAGTTTAAAGCAAGAGGTAGGTTCATCTGATTTCACCTTCTCTCCAGTTAAAACTAGGATGCAGATTTCACTCAAGCTGGCAAGGTAACCATTTCTCAGGGAAGACAAAGCCTAAATTTCTTGTGGGTTAGATGACCTCAGTCCTCATCCACAGTTCCTTCAGTGTCTACTTCTGCTGTAAATACAGAAAAAGTAGTCTCAGATGAGCTCAGTTCATTGTAGAGAGAAAGAGAAGAGAAGAAAGCCAAGAATGAAACAGAAAGTATTGGGAGTGGTGAGCATTTCGACCCCGTGTGCTTCATTTTCAGGCAATACAGATTCTTTATGAGACGAGAACAAGCTTTCTGTAGTGTAGCCATGGGCTTACTGTTTAATTTGCTATGAATCCAAACCTGCTCCTGAGTGCTTCAACACTAATGAGGCTTAGATGGTCCCTAAACAATGTTGTCCCACTTATATTTGTGCTCCTGTATGGTTTTCCTTGCTGTTTGTCATTGCTGCTATTACTTTGGCTGTTCTTGCAGTAGAAACCAAATTGAGGGTGTAACATGGATGAAATTTCCATAACTAGCAGCATTTTAAAATAGGGACCTGTTGTTTAGGATATGTTCTTTAATGCCTGAGAACACAGCTTTACAAATATAAGTGGAACCTAAAAATAATTTAGAGTTTTAGCAGTTTTATTATTTCTACATCAGATTGCTAGCAGAAGGAAATAGATTCTAGGAACCAATTATAGTTATTTAATTCATGACCAGTCAGAAAAGTAGGTTTTGGTTTCAAGTACCGATGACAGTCTTGAGTTAAAAGCAGAGCCTGGGCCTCTGACTCCGCTAACCCTCAGAGAATTTGGTAGCACCATATTTGAGAGGGTTTCCTGAGCATATCCCATGTGGAGTCTTCCAATATCCTGAGGGATTATGTTATACTGGTTTGATCCACTTTTCGTTTCACCGGTAGAATGTTTCTATTGACTTTCCCACAAACTGATTTCATACAAAGGGAAAAAAAAAGAAAGAAAAAATGCTGCCCTTCTTTGTATTTTCATGTCAGTGAAAAGGTCTAGTTTTTGAATGCATGTCACATTTTATGAGCTGCTGAAGCAATGTCTTGTGTGTATTGGTGTAAATAACCTTTTCTATGGGAAACGGAAAACACCTAGTGAGGTGTCCCTCTGACTGCCAAACATCTCTGGCACACGTTCAGGCAGAGCGGCCTTTTCTGGAGACATGTCTGAGCACATATGTGGATGTGTTCATGCACGGAGCTTCAGGGAGTAAGTTTCTCTTCATAGGCTTACTGAGGTAGGCATGTGCATGAAATTAGTTTTTTTTTCATCCAGATTTTATTCAGTCTAAAGGTGGTTGTGAAACAAAAGGAACGGAGATACACACATTTTTTTGAATGTAGGCTAAGATGACCTTTTATCCCTGTTGTATGATAAGGGAAGAAGGGGAAGGGAAGAGCTTCCCATGTGCAGCCTGCAAGGAGTGCCAGCCTCTGTCCTGGAAGCTGGTGGAACCGGCACAGGGAGCCCCAGGATCTCGTTGAGAAGTGCTGTCGTGGTCCCAGTGCTGTGATTCAGCAAATCATGCCCAGATTGACAGGACAGAACCTGCTTCCTCCATGATCTGCCTGTTCCTCTCCCTTCCAGACCTAGTTTGAGAAGCCAGCAGGAACAGTGGCTGCTCTTGACCTTGCCATGGCCTTCCCTCTGTGGCCTTTTCCTGGCCTTGCATTGCCCTTTGCACTTTCTTACGAAGTCATGGTGGAGTCAGGCTGCAGGACTGCATCTTCCAGATGTCATTTGAAACAGGCCTATTCAGTTCAGGCCAGTTCTCTTCTTGCCACTGTTTTTACTAAGCAGGCTAATATAGAATATATGAGTCCAGATCCTATCTTAAAATTAGCTGCTTGGCATCCTTGAAAAGATCAGGGAGAAAAATAAATTGTTATCCTGAAACGTGACTCAGCCTGCTGCAAAGAAAGCAATGAAGAAAAATATCAGACTGATGACTTCTTTGCTTTTAAGTTTTGCAGATCAAAAATCAGAGGCTGAATTTTGGATCAAACATCCATAGCAGTCTTGCAGTCAAACACTCCCAGCTTGGGAAGATACAACCAGCATCTCCTTTAGCTTGCTGTAAAGCTCTTGCAGGTAGCTCTTTGTTGGTGCTAGCAAAGCAATTAGGCTCCCTAGCATGAGAGAGGTGTTTATTACACAGTTGCATGCAAGTGATTGAGGTTGTTTTACTCAAGCAGATCTCACTAATACAAATTTAAAATGGCATTTTCACCTCACACTTAGAGGCTGAGAAAATGCTTTTGAAGATTTTAGTTGCTCTGATGATGAGCTTGGTAGAGGAACAAAATCAAGCAAGGATCTATTGTTACTGCAGTTGGGTCATGACTGAGACAGTTGGCTGCCTCATTATAGCAAACATGTAGGAGGCCTTTCTCATGTTTTAAGATCCAACAGAGGAGCCATGACTTTACAGACACCTTTTAGGGGAGGAGGACCAATCCTTTACATAGCCAGGATTTAGTCATATGTACTGCTACACAGCATGGAGAGCAAGCCCTTTTCCTTTCAACTGTTTTTGAATTTATATGTTCTATCTTGCAGGATCAAATCTGAACAGTGAGATTTCTCCAGGTCCAGGCAAGCTTAAAATCTGTCTGTAATTTTTTGCACCTTTTTGATCGTGATATTTATAGCTCATTTTTACCTGTGCTGCTTTCAGTGTAATCATTACCAGCAGCCTTCCTTTCTGACACTGGCTCAGCTCTAAGTGAAGGGGGTAACGCTGAATGCAATTTGGAGGATGATTAGGATGAGATCAGCCTTGAAATCCAACTCAAGTTAATGATGAAACCTGAGTTTTGTTAATAATACATTGTAATTATTACTGCAGGCAGGGCAGATATCTCATATTTCTCATCTTTTAACTTGAGGATCCTACTCAAATTGATCTGTTTAATTTCTTAACCATCACACCCTGTATTCAGATCTGAAAATGGAAAGCATCCCATTTTCTTAGCCAGATTTCCTGGTACTTCAGCTTTCCCAGATACAGCAAGATCTCTACGAACAGTAGTGAATTACGCAACCTGGAGAAAACAGGGACTGAGAACAGGATATGTCATGAACAGTTGGAAAAAGCAGAACATTAATAATACAAGACACCTAATTGGGCCTGCCCTTTCACCGAGCAGTGAGGACATATGTCAGTGCGCAGGACAAGCCTGGCCTGTGGCAATGTGCTTCCCACATCCTACAGGACCTTAGAATAAATAAATAAATAAATAAGTATTCGGAGCCAAGCTGCTTACCTCCTGTAATTGCCAATAAAACATTAATCCTTACCTTTTGTAGACTGCATCTAGTGCTTGTACCTCAGAGATCCTGAGTCAGATTGGAGAGTGACATACATCACGGTGTGCGTTACCCCTTGGTAGGTGGGAGGGGAGTGTGAGCTGCTGAAAGTGACACCATAGCGGGTGGGAGGGGAAAGCCTGTGGCAGGAAAAGCGACCTGCGGCCGTATGTAGGAAGATGTAAGATAGAGGAGCCCCCTATTACTTAACATCATATCTTCTTACTGCCTCCTGATGGCTCCAGTTGCAACCTCCCCTGCTATCCCTCGCCAGAGTCAGTTGCGCCAACCGCCTTCACTTGCCCTCGGTGTATGAAAACATTTATGCTGGCATGTGGTGCACACTTTTATGTTATAGAAGTTACCACTGTGGAACAGCCTGCGGCTCAAGTCATGGTCGTGTCCAGTCTGCTACCCCACCCGCACCACGTGCTCGCGTAGGCGAAAGTTAGGGACTTATTTGCTCTCAGAGAAAATAACTCTCCAACACCCATTGTTCAAACACTGGCTAATAAAGAAAGCCTCAAGGAGAGGCTTATCAGAAAAGAAAAAAATACCACCCTGTTTCGTTTTACTTTTGCTTATTATTTCCTTGTCTGTATGTTGACCGAGCATTGTATGTTATCCCAAAACAGTTTCATAAACTTGAAATTCATACGAGTGGGTCTGTACCACTCCAGCAGACCCTCCTGGTGCTTTGGGCAGCACAGAAGACAAGAAGAAAGTAAGTTAGCCAACAGCCTCGGTAGTAAGGCAAGAGGTGGCTTTCATTAGGACTGCCCTGGATGTGGTTTCACAGTCTCAGAAATCCAACTTAAGCCCTGACTGCTGTCAAAAATGGCAATCCATTTCCTTCTGTCTTCCCTAATACATGGCTACTTGTTCCCATCTCCTCACTTGTGCTGATGTACAGCAAATGGAGCAGAGAACTGATCTGAGTGAAAAATTAGCATTTCTTTTCCAGCAGTTATTTTTAAATTAGGCAATTTCTTGGTTTTAAAATGAATTTGTACCCCTTTGAAACTGTTTCTTGCAGAGGAACTGAAAGCTTTGAGGTCAAAACACTATAGAGGTGCAGTGGAGGTTAAAGAGGGACCCGAATGTCGGAATCCATGGGGCTGGTGTGCCCTGCCTTCGCTGTTGCAAGCAGGGAACTGCTGGTCACCCAACCGGGTCATTCTGTTTTTTTTCTAATATCTGTTCCAGCTATTTTTTTGGTCATTTTCTCCTTCCTACATTTTTCACTTCCTGGATTTAAAGCAGGTAAATGTCATGGAACAAGCAGTGGTGGGGGTGAGTGACACAACGCACTTGCCTCGTGTGAAAGAAACAATAATAGGTTTTATTGATATGGCAAATGGTTTCACAAGATTCTATAGCAAGGTCACTTATTATTTACTGCATGGGATACAGGATATACACAGAATTATCAAGGACACCCTCCTGTTAGGTCATGAGGTTCAGATTGGACCTCCTTGTTTTCCAAACTCCTTCTGAGAGGAGTCTGGGTATGGCTGGATCCAGTCCTAGTCCCAGACCTGCTCAATGGTTTATGACTAAGGGATTTGTGCACAGTTCAAAAAGTTCAAAAAGAGAGAGCACGCTATAGTCACTTACCACGAATCTGATGTGGTAAGGATCTCTCAACCCTGACTAGCATCCCTGCTCAAGGGCAGATCCTAGCGTACTGCCCACTGCCATGCAAGGAGAGCTCAGTGATGTCCTGGGCTGTCCCCATATTTATGGGATGATTGACTTATGTGCATTTTTTCAATTCAGAAATGACTATTGGCTGTTGTATGCACAATTAGCTTTATCTTCCTGTCAGGATGCAGCCATCAGGACTGTTATTGATGGTTAATGTCTGAGTGGAGGGAGAAATCAGGGAGGCAACTACCAGGATCAGATAATGTAATGGTTAACACCTGAATAGGGCCACTTGTGAAAAGTCAGGTTGAGCTGGGGAAGGAGCATACCCATCATAGTAAAGCCTTGAAAAGACTGGAAATTGCTATTATTTAAACAAAATACTTGATCCAAATCTCATTTGAGGGACAGGATCAGGTTCTGATGACTATGCTTTTAGCATTTTAAGTTAAGAGCCCCTCAGTGGTTTTAGGTATGTGGTCCTGTCTCATTTTTGCTTTATATAAATGTACTGCCAGTGTATGGTCTTCACTATGTAAGCATACTAACTAATTATTTTTACATTCATAATTATTTTTGCATTCATACTTCCTCTAATATAATAACATTTGCTCTTAATTTCAGATCAAAATTAAATTGTCTGAAGAATAACAACATCAGCTGATTTGTCTTGCGTTGCAATGTTTATCTATTTTGGTAAAAAATCAGTGACTATTAGATTTTCTGCTAAGGCATAGGATGAAAAGGAAAAAAAATGACACTGAACAAAGAGTGGTCTTATCCATCGGAATTAATCATAAAATATGAAGAAAAAAAAAGGTTCTCATTTTTCTGTTGGACTTAATGTTAAAAATATAATCTTATTAACTTCAGCTGGAGTTTTTTTAATTTGAAAACAAAGACCAAATACAAATGTAATGCCAGAATAATAATTTTCATTGAATTGTGCATGTGAGATTGGCCATGTTTTCTGCTGTCCCTTTTTCCTGCCGCAAATGAAAGAAAAGTTCTGGTATAAGCCTGTGCATTTTTGTTTAACCCCAGCTCCCGAGTGACAGATGTGAGGTATTTGGAGCCACACAGGAAGGCTGCATAATAATGAAACAAAATCCTCATGTGAGCATCAGCCAAAGGAGTCCCACTATTAAACAGAAAAAAAAGCATAATTGTGGAAAAGATCATTTCCTTGCACAGCTCGTATGGAATACCAGAAACCTGGCACGGGAGTCACTTCCAGGGATAACCCTGCAGTTGCTGGAGAAGTTCTACAGCCACAGTTACAGGCCCTGCGCGGCCCTGTAGCTGGTTGGTAGCAAAGCTCACCCCGTTCGGCAGGGCAGAGTTGCCCTGGGAAGAGAGGCTGCTGAATGTGGGCACTGCCTCGCTGTGGAGAGTCCTATTGCACTTAGACCTGTGAGGGTTTCAGGCGCCCAGAGGCCGGCGGTGGGTGGAGGCAGCCGCACGGTGGCACGGGCGCTGCGGGGAGGTCTGCGCTCTGCGGAGAGGTCTCTGCTCGCCGCAGGCCCTCCTGCCCCCGGCCCGTCGTGGCGTGTGCCGCCGTGCTGGTAGCAGCAGCGGGCGCTCGTCCCCACTGCCACGCGATCTCATCTCCAGCCCTGTGCTGAGCAGGTGTGGGGGCGAGGTGCTCCACCTGCCCCCTGGTCGTGTATGAGTTCGTTCCTGTGAGCGCTTTGGGAATTAGGAATTCAGACACCGCGGTTACAAGTGCTGCTGAATATTGCTCCTAGGGCACCAAACGGCACCGCTTGGGCAGACAGTCATCAATAGTCATGTCACATTATGCTGACTAGGCAGCGTAGGAGTACCTGAAATGGGAGTAATTTATACTTATGTCCTTCCTAAAGCTCCTGTTTGCCAGTAGAGTGGCATAAACTGGTCACTGAAATGCTCCACATTAAAAAAAAACTCTTCCCCTTCCTCCTGCTCTTGAAAGGTAATTTTTTTTCCCCCAGATCCCTGCAGCGCTCCAGGTTACAGCAGGGCCCCACAGATGTATTGGCTGTGCTGAAAGTTGCTCAGCAGCAGTGGAGGAGCCTGCACAGCTTGGGCTGAAGCGGAGACCAGCGCTGGTGTACCACAGCGATGCTGCCAAATCCTGGGTGTCGTGGAACTCTACGCTCCGCGCTGCGGAACTTGTGCAGCTGGGGATGCCTCGGCTTTGCTGCTCCCTGCACCCTGTAGTGTGCACTTACTAGTGGGAGGACTGTGCAGTGGTGTGCAATGCCCCTCTGCTAGGGAGGAACAAAAAAAAAGTAGTTTCCAAGGCTTTCAAATGCTCAGAAATGTTCTTGCTTCTGAAACAATTTCCTTGTCCAACTGATTGGATTAGGATGTCTTCATAGTAAGCTCTTGGATACATATTGGGAGAACTTCTTTCCTGTGAGGGTGACAGAGCACTGGAACAGGCTGCCCAGAGGGGCTGTGGAGTCTCCGTCTCTGGAGATCTTCCAAACCCGCCTGGATGCAGCCCTGTGCCACGTACTCTGGGTGTCCCTGCTGGAGCAGGGGCGTTGGACTAGATGATCTCTAGAGGTCCCTTCCAACCTCAGCCATTCTGTGATTCTGTGATGTCTCACATATAAGTTCTACATTGTCTTTTCACATTTAGTGTGATCTGAGTGAAGAGGGGACAATTTGGAGATGTGAATCTCTCCCCGCTGCACATGTTTTCAAGTTAGTTAGGCTGAGAAACAGGAAGCTGCTTTGCATAAAGGTAAGTTTGTGTTTTAGACAAATGAAGTTGGTGTTAGCCTGGCTAAATATACCCAGGGAGTCATACTCAGTGGGTAGGCCTGGCTATTTTTAGGCTTTATTTTTGCCTTTATTTATTTATTTATTTATTTTCAGTGACACCTCCACTGTACCCTCTGCTAGCGAGGCACCACTTTCTGAGAAGGTATGAAACTCGCAATTACAGGGGGAGTCAATCTTGTCAGGTGTCATTTATCATGTGTTGCAGAGGGCTGATTTCGGTGAGGGAAGAACAAAGCTTAGCAGAAAAGAAGCCGAGAGCAAAAGAAGGAGGGAGAGAAGCATGCTCTTAATAATTGCCCTTTGCAACAACAGACCCTTATCTGATCACCCACGCTCATCTGGCTGCTGACGCTGTACTTGCTTCATTAGTACGAGCTATTTTTACACCTTTTGTGTCTTTTGAGGAACCGAGTGGGCCTGCCGGCTTGAAATGATTCACCATCTCCAAGTGAACAGGGTGTCCTCAAGTGCTGTGAGTGGGATAGGAAGAAAGGAGTAAGGGGGAAGAGTTCAACTGAACTGACAAGTTGAGTAACTGTTTTAAGTGGTCTAGCTGCTAAAACACTGCAGCTTAGTCTCATACACTTTTGTAAAGCTGGTTTGTGTGTAGCTGTGCAAACATGGCACCCTGTGTTTGTGCATGTGTCCTGTGTCTTAGCTTCCCTGTCTGCAAAGGGGATGTTGACCAAAGTTGCTTTAGTTTGTAACAGCCAAGTGTGGTGGGTGTATCATAAGGATCCAAGAGACTTTCAAACCAGACTTAAGCTGATTTCACTTCTCCTTGCGGCAACGGAGAACAGATAAATTTGGTGGAATGGACCATGAGTGGTTCAGGGGAACGAGAACACAGAAGAGTTTTGTCCGGGGGTTTCTAGAACTGAGGAGTGGTTGCTTTCTCTTTCGATAATCCACCAATCCTGGAAGTCCCCTCTCCAAATCTGTATTCTGCTGAGGTCTCACCTGACAGCAGAAATGATTTTTTTTTTTTTCTGTTCTTACTTAGACTTTTCCTGGGTAAGAGAGATTTGGGGTTCAGCTATGTCACTTATTAAGTACAAGGTAATAATTTTGTATTGCAGTTTTCCTTGAAGTAGTTTCAACAGTCATTGTGATGAAGGATACTTACATAAAACACTAAGGTGCTGTTTGTTCTAAGAATACCATGCAGTGCGGCACACTTGTCTAATCTTGTCTGATATAAAGTTCTTATGAAACCTGAACAGCGTCTTTCCCAAGAAAAGTTTTCTTTCTTTTTGTGTTGCTGTGGTTGAGAACCTGTAACTCAGCGACAGCTTGGATTGTCCCTCAGATATCAGCGTGGAGTAATGGAGGTTTTACATGTTGCAGATGGAAACATTTTTGGTGGAACATCATCTCAAAAAGGTGGAGCTCTAATCAATAAAAAGAGTTGAGTTGTGTTTTGTAGAAATAAATCTAACTGCAAAGAATGAAATATTATGTATAACTATATATATAGCAGAATGTGTACATATGTTTCAATTGTTTTTTTAATGAGGTGTTCAGATGCAACTGGATATTGTACGTGCTAACTTCCAATACTTCACACAATAGGAGAAGGAAGTATTGTAAAATACTGCCAGGGGAATTTTAAAAAGCAGTTGTTATTTTTAAGTGTTGAGCAGTTGTTATGTATTCTTTTCTTAAGCATCTTGAGGGCTATTAACAAAACAGCATCATTAAATGTGCAGTCTAACTAATGTATCTTATATGGGCACTCTCAGCATAATCTTCAGGCAGTGCTGAGGGCCTAGATTTGCTACAGTAAAATGCTTGTATTAAGTGACCAGTCAAACCAAGCTTCTTGGCTGTGTGGTAGTGACTGTCATGACATACAAGCAGTGAATGAAATTTGGGACTCAACAGCTGATCTCAACTGAACTTTAACAAAGAATTCAGAATTGACTGAAATACAACTTCCACAAAAACCCATTTTACTTTTGGTGCAAATAATGAAACATTTTGATAGGAAGAGGAAACGAACACAAACTGAAGCACCAAAAGTTCCATAGGAACTTAAGGAAAAATTTCTTGACTGTGAAGGTGACAGCACTGGAACAGGCTGGCTGCCCAGAGAGGTTGTGGAGTCTCCTTCTCTGGAGATCTTCAAAACACGCTTAGATGCATTCCTGTGCCACGTGCTCTAGGTGACCCTACATGTGCAGGAGGGTTGGACTAGATGATCCGTAAAGGTCCCTTCCAACCTTAATGATTCTATTATTCTATGAATACTGTGGGTGTTTAATATGCATCTGTTTTTAGTTTGGCATGTGATGACTGTGGAATTTCGTAAACAATGACAGGTTTTAAATTAAGATTGTACAATAATTGATTTGTGTAAAAAACAAATGCAAGATCAGATTCTGTAATTGTGTTCTTATGTCATTCTTACTGGGATAAATGTCTCTGCCCAAGATACATACTGGTGAATTTAAAGTACATTTACTCATTCAAGAAAGTATCCAAAACACACTGGTATTTTTGTGTGAAAAAGAAATTGCTTCTTCTGACACATAGTAAAAAAGGAGGAATAGCTGTTTTCAAATTATGCTGTGGTTGCATAATTGGTATTGCATAACTTTTAACTGAAAAGCCTCACTTCCCAGAAAATACAGCAATATTTTCCCTCTAAAATGAACATGTTAGTACTTTGCATAATTTTTGTTTAAGATTTTTCAACCAAATAACAATTATTTCTTCAGAAAATGATACTATTTTTTACACAAATTTTGAAGCTATTCCGGGGAAAACTTGGGGAATTCTTTATAGTGACTTAGGAAGCATCAACCAGAATATACTTTTTTTCCCCGACTACTGCCCAAGTTTGCATTTTTTGTTTACAAATGAAGAAGAATTTTAGAATTTGAATGTCATTTCATGTAGAAAAGTTGTTACATCTAATAAATGCATTGGTTTAAGTGGTATAATGACACTGTTTTTTATCCTTGTTGTTACTTTTACAACTCTAAAAACAACCAAGTACATACTGACTGGCATTTGGCTGTTTGCAGACATTTATCTTTCACAACTATAAATTCATAGATACTTTAGTTCATATGTACTTCATGTGTGTGACATTTCCCTTTCTCGTTAACACATTTCTTTATTGTGAAGTAAGAAAATCTTCTTTAATCTCTTCTTTAAACTACTATTGCAAGTGCAAAAGCTTCACAATGCAGCACCACACAGCATCATTTGATAGTATTTGAGCCTCTGCTTTGCAGAAATTTTAGGTATTTAGTCTTTCATGTAGTGTCCTTTCCTTCACATGAGAGTAGCATGAGGCTAACTGTAGGGCTTATAGCTACATTTCTTTTCTATATTGCAGATGTGGAAAAAAAAAAACATCCTATAAATTGTAATCAGAAGCTATTTCACACTTTTCCAGTTTGGCAGGGGACCAGTATTTTTAATTGCCTTGACTTAGAAGTAAATGAGACAGGGTTGAGTTTCTGCTGATTGAGAGAGCAGCCCAGGAGTTAAGAGCCCATTGTACCTCAGCACCCATTCTGATACTATTATATATTGTTACAGAGCATTTGGTAAATATGGTTTACTTACTACTTAATTCACCCTTGAGTGAAATTCATTCTTGTGCTGATTAGGACTGATGAGAGTATGCATCATATAAACCACATTTTAGACATCAAAATAATGTTTAAATAGGACCTAGGCGATGTGCATGCGTTTCCGACTGCTCTCTGCATGGGAGCTACTCTCACACTTGTCCATCACTGCAGACTATGTTGCAAAAGCAAACAGAAAAATAGAGCAAAATCACTGTGTTTTTTTTCTTCAGAATTTTTAATAGCAGTAGCGTTGCCGTCTGCCAGCTCTGCCATTGTTCTCCAATCACTTTTTAAGGTGCATGTGGGAAATTGCTGATATTTTACCTGCTGTTTTCATTTTTTTAGCTTGTTCTCCAAGGAAATAAATAGCAGTGTAAGCAGACTAGCAGTTTGCTGTTTACATAGTTCTCCTGTTTAGTTTCAGTAATCCTCATGGTGTGCCTCGGTACTGCGGTAGCTGCAGGGGGGTGCGTGCTGGAAGATGGTCAGGAGGCAAAGGTGGGTATGGGTCTGCCTGACATGCACGAGCACCTCAGTCAAGCTCTTACATGGTGTACTGCACAGCAAGGTTAGGCAACCCGAAACAAAATATTTACCTGCTCTTTTAATGAAAGCAGTGGGATCAGAGAGATCAATTAGCTGTTAATTGACTGACAAGATTGTTTGTACTGTAGGCTGTTTTGGCATGTCTTTGATAGCACTTATTTGTTCAGTTCAAGGAGAAGAACTGTGGTTAGTTTGGGAACTTTTACCAATAAAGGAAGTGCTTAAAATGAATTTGGCTCCTATGTAGCTTTTCTCTCTTTCTCCCTCTTTTTTAATTTTTTTCTTTTTAATAGTCATCCTGTGGAAATAAGTCTGTGTTTGGTTGGACTTTGGCAATGCAAAAGCTTTTTTATGCATTTTTTTCCATCCGGTAGTAATGTGTACATTATGTATGATGCTGAAACAGGAAACAGTGATGTACATTAAATAAGTGAGCAATACTTGTCATTAAAGTGAAAAGGTCAGTGTTAAAGCCTTTCTGCTGTGGGCTTCTTGTATGATTTCTTAAAACCTACCCAACTTGATTTTAGTGGGGGTGTTATGTCTCTATAAAGAGTGGAAATTGAAAATTGTGCTAAGATACGTAACAAAATATGAGTGTTTTGCTGTAGCTGTACTCTGAGCATTTCTTATGCAAGCCAACATCTCTTAAAGAAAAGCACCTGTGTTTTGTGACAACCATATTATTGAAAATTTATTGCAGTATATGTTAGAATTTTCTCTATACACATCCTAGAGGTGCTGGATTAGTTTATTTCCAGTTCATAATAGTTAACCTCAAATATTTAGTATGTAGGATGTTAGAGCCTAGAGCTAAGTAAGGTCTGATTTGTTTGCAACTATGAGGTATATGTCTGGAATTATGTCCTTGGATTTACCACTCATTGCTTTGGATTTGTACCAGGATAATTTAGGGCAGAATCTGGCCCTTGCCTTGACTTGCTGTTGAAATAATCTATCTCCTTTCAGTCTTTTTAAATCATATCTGTTCAAAGCTCCCTGCAGTCAAATGCAAGATTCCTGTTTCACACCTGGATTTTCTGTAAGGTCACCACCAAAAGGGTATAGATTTTCCAGCTTGCTGTATCAGCGTGCCTAATCTTTGGCACAGAGAGATTAGTAGGAACGCATTCAGAGAAAGGAAAGAGCATGTGAACACAAGCATTTACCCAACACGAAAAGAACGAAGATTCTGCCTGTAGTTTCTCCTCAAGTAAGTTTAGTTCAATTTGTGTGATAATTTAAAAGCAAACTCAAGTGTACTATATATACTTTTTGAGCAGTATTTCTTTTTTTTATATTTGCAAGGGTGTTTAAATGACCTTTTTATTAAATATGTGGTTAGTTCAGCTGCCCAAATTTATATTCTAAGCCTTTCGGTGTATTTTCAAAACTGTAATTCTCTGGCTAGTTTTGGAGAATGGCAATGCATTCAATAAAACACTGAAATCCAGATGGCAGGCAGAACATCTGGGCTGGAATTAAATGAAAAGTTGTAGTAGTGTCTTCAAATATGATGCAGTTTCTTCAAATTACAATACAGAAGGAGGTAGATTAAAAATGAATATAACTAACTTGATTTAAAAAGGCTGCTTTTTGTAGAATTGCATGTGGAAAAGAATTGCTCATAACTCTTGCAGAACTGTAGCAAAGGCCCAGGCATCTTTGTGTTCTGCAGTAATTCAAGACTCTGCCAAGTGGCAGTGGTTGACACAGGAATTTGCAGTCATTCCTAGAGGTGTTCAAATAGACAGGTAGAAAGCCAACTACAAAACCACAGTCAGAAGGGACTCCTAACTCAAGACAGTTGGAAATATGAAGAGAATCTCCTTGGTCAACAACGGGAAGCCTTTGTATGAATATAGAAAAGTTGAGAAACATTTCTTCTCCCCTATCTTTTCAATAAATGCAAATCAAAGACAGAAGGAAAGTGGTTTACCTCCAGGCGGGTTTATCAAGGGTGATATCAGGTAGCACAAAGAAGCTTCCAGTTGGTGTCTTTTCTTTCATTTGTGTGAAATGCCCAAATTGTATATCCCAGAGACTGAATCCCTTTTGTCATCTTATCTCAGCACACAAGCATCCTCAGCCCTTGACTGAATATGTAGCTTCATGTAGCACAATGCACAAACTTTTATCTATCTTCATGCTAGTTGTATCCTTCCCTGCAGAACTGGCACTTAATGCCAGTTGAAGACTCTTCTGCAGACTTAGTTCAACTTTGCTTTGCCTAAGCAGGAAAGGTTGTAAGTCCACATTTATTTGGGTGTCTGTTGCTGTTGGCTCTCACTCTTTTTCTGAACTGTGATGGAAATAGCTCATTTTGGGAGTATCGTTAGCAAGGTGAAGGAAAATGTGGGATGGGAGCATAAGCCGAAGCTGTGCTATCTTTTTTCCTGAAAGGCCAAGTCTGGAACTCAAATTTATTCTCAGTTGCAGGTGGGACAGAGCTCAGAGGTGGCCTCTCTCGCTCTTCTAAGGCTCATTGGCTGCTGGACTTATCCCAGACATAAACTAGACTTGTCTAATAAGGATCTTGGCAGAGGTCTGTGAATCAACGTAAGGATTTTATAGAACTCTCTACAATTTGTCTGTACTAATGTTTGCCCTATAGAATAAGAATTCTCTAGGGGCCACTTACTGTGGTTTTAGGCCAGCTTTGTGCTGGCAAAGCCGGACAGAAAAGATTTAAAACAGAGCTCGATCTGACCTTTAGTCTTTACTCTAGAGTCAATATTTATTCTGAATGGTGCACTCAGGATTTAGTCTGGAAGACATAAGCTTCAAATTTGTTCACTTAGAAGAGTGGTAATATGAGCTACAAATTGAAAAGTAGTAAAAAATGTATTTTGCCAAATTTTATTTTAAAGCTGTTGAGTGTAACCATTTTAATGATCTGGAAAAATAAGAAAAAGGGAAGGAAGGATCTTGGAACCCTGTAGTCAACCAGATATATGTTCTCTTTCTTGCAACTCATGAAGGCACCTTAGGAAAAAGAGCGAAAGAATAATGCTCCTTTCTAGAAAGTTTTTAAAGTCTTGATTTACTAGGTGCATCTGACATAAATGCAGTTCCCAGCTTCCCAGTAATCTTCTCATGTTCAAAGTTTTCACAGAAGTAAAATGTACCGGGGGGAAATGAGAAGATCGTGCAGTTAGTGTGGTTGGAGGATGTGGCGATGGGTTGACATTCCTACAGGGAAACCTGGCTTGGTCCATTTCCAAGGGTGGGTTTTGCAGCTGATGTCAAATGATGTGCTCAGTTTAACTTGCCGGGCAGTTCCTGATCTTTGTAGGTGGGCCCATCTCAGTCACTCTAAGGAAGCAGACCTATGCCAAACCTTTGGGAAAAAAAAGTGTGTTTTTATCATCTGTTACTCAGTTTGAAATATGTAGTACTTGAAATATAGGTAGTTTCTGTCTATGGAGGAGTATATTTTAATGAAGAGCAACAACAAAAAGTATATTTAGGATGTTTTCTGAAGGAGAAGCATTAATCAGTTGAAAAGTGGAAGTCTTGGCTTAAATTAGTCTGTGGGTGCACGAAGGTGAAGACTTGAATGAAAAAAAAATCAGAATTCAAGCTAGCTTTGCAAGCATTAGATTTCTCTAGTTAGGTAAGTAATACTTAGGACTCAGAAAAAAAATGTAAGGAAATAATATTAAAGCCATCTTCGACACAGGATGGATGGCAGTTCAAACCAAACCAAACCAAACCAGAAATAATTATGTTGATTCATAAGGGAAAGGGATTTATTTACCCTGGGAGAATGACACTGACCAAAGTTAAGTCATCAGTAATCCCTGTAATTAGTCTATACCTATTTCACAGTATAGGGTAAAAAATCATATAGAATGTTCTCAAAAGAGCAGGACACAGGGATCCAAGAGACCTTAGCTGAATATTGTTGAAAGTATATTAGTATCCTCTTTTGTTCAAATATAACTAGTGCATTTCCCTGACTGTCAGATTTCCTTTCTAAAGATGTTCTCTATAGAATGAACAAGGAAGGGATACTCATATTTCTAGAAGTTTCTTCTTCACTATTCTCAGTATTGCCTCTTTGCAGAAAACTAATAACTGTATGTTCTCTCATTTGGGAACATTCTCTCCATCCCAATTTCCATCTCTAAAGCTGTGCATTTTCCTATACTTCTATGCTTGAATATTAGCAACATTAATGACCTGAGATTCAGTTTAGCTCAGCTGCCAAAAATGGTTTGCCAGTTACCTCCCATTTCCTAACAAGGAATTGCAGATTTGCTCCATATTAACCTATTCTGATATATTAGAAATTACTGAAGATGATGCTTTCATTTCTTTTTACTTTTGTAGCAGTACATTTTATTTGAGAAAACAAATTAGGAAAATTTCAGAAAAGTTTTTTTTGGTAGCTTGGGTTTTCTCTCTTTTAGAGACTCTGGCAGAAGAATTATTTAGAAATCCATTAGCACATCAAAGCTGAATGACATTATAGCCTAAAATATGCCTTTTTCTAGCTTGAAAAGCCTTTGATAGCTTGCTGTTATTTTGTACTATGTGGGTATTCTGTCTAGTTACATTTTTAAAAAAGCATTATCCATATCTGACTGAATCAACACTCCATTAGCTATTGCAGTCCTAACATTGCTGATATTTTGTTTGTATTGTTAAATAAATAATTGATAAGAGGTGGCACAGTGATTCTGATTTAGTTAAGTCACGAGGACTTTCTGATGTCCATTGGTTCTCTGAAAGCGTTATTCATTAAAGGTTTTGTAACACATACTGATAAATGATTATAAAGAATTGAATTTATTTTCTAATTTTTTTATATATTTTCCTCTTTTGAAAAATCATACAAGTGTTTTTATCATCTGGTGATTTTATTTGGTGGAGAAGGCCTAAGTGTTTTTAGCAGTTACTATTTGAGAGTCATTGTGGTAACCTATACCCCCTATTCTGACACTGATAAATTTAGGTATTTCTAAAGATCTGCTTTTAAAGAGAAATTGAAGTGTTCTGGACTTTATTCTAAATAAATCCTCCTAAGAAAAGTCATAAATCTATTCTTATTATCCCAATTGAACAAGTATCCCTCACAACGAAATGAAAAAAAATCTCATTTTAAAAAGAGGTCATGTGAGAAACTGCCAGGGCAAATCCTGCTTTTGTGGGAGAAACAGTCTTTTTGCTAATGAGCTACTTTTTAGATATCTGTTTATTCTCTCTTATTAAGATGTATTCTTCATGTCCATCTTTTCTCTAATGTAATCTGATGATTGTCAAACAGTGGCAAATTATGTCTCTGAATAATAGTGGAGGTATAGAAGTCTTTGAAATATGTATTTGATGTAGGCTTCTTATTTGAGGATCCAGACATTTAATCTTCAGCAATGTCCCAGTGGTGTTTACTGCTTTGGAAACTTACTTTTCACTACATCCTCTTGTAGTGTGTTATATTCTGACCAGGATTTCCTTCTGGTCCTTAAAACCTTTTGTAAGAGGCCTGAAAGGCTTAAAACTATTAGCTGGAGAGAAGTATTGAAAGGGGATTTGCCAATGGGATTCACAGATGATCCAGGTTTAGAAATGGTGTAGGAACAATGTGGGAAATTGGGCAGCTGACTAGTAAACACATTCGGGATGGCAAGACTGCATTTGTTTAGACTTACAGTTACCTGTCTATACTTCAGAAACCTAAGGATGTTTAAAAGATGCGTGCTCATATTCTTCAAAATGTGATTGCTGTGACCTGGAAGACATAGCATGAGCTTTTTGCAGTGGATGGAAAGAATACTGTAAAGAATAGAAAGCTCTCCCTCTTCGGCATCATATCTTCTTGATATCAAGACATTCTTATGTTTTTTTTTTTTTTTTTTTTTTTTTCCTCACAGGAAATTTGAAGATAGTCATGCTTGTTAGATCTCTAGAAGATACAGGTAACTATTTTACTGAAAAAAAGAAATATATTCATATGCCTTTAATCTTCTTCTGCATATTGCTAACATTTTGTCAAACCAAATTTAGCCTTTCCACTGTGAGAATGTAAAATATCCATCTCTCTAACACTACTTTTTACCTTTTTTCCTTGCTATTGTAAAATCATGGCTGTCTTCAAAATTCACACTGTTTCATTGAGAATTCAAATACTGTATTTCACTGTAAAAAACATATCACTGAGCTTTTCCTTTTAATAAATAGAATTGTGGAAACCTATTGCACTTAAGCTTGTAAAGTGTAAACTGGATATAAAATGTTTCAGCACACTTTAAAATCTAAAATGGTTAATTAATGTAAATACAGTTACAGCTCATTTCTAGGATATGTAGTAACTTCTGTGAAGCATTTTAACTAAAATTTTATGTAGAAGTTGGAAGTTGGAAATGTGAAAAGATACCAACAGTAATTGCACTTAGAATGCTTTTTGAATGTCTTTTTTTTTTGTCTGATTAAAAATAACCTAAAAAATCCACATTTTCTTATAAAACCATTAAGAAGCTCTAGGGTAAAAACTCACCATTTAAAGGTAGTTATCTAGGATTTCTACCTAGCCAGCAGTGAGAATTAGGCATCTTCAGAGTGGAGAACCCTGTGCATAGAGATCCCAGATGTGTTAAGCACCCACGATGATATGAAAAGATTTCCCCTCTGGAAGTGATGATCACCCTTCTCTGACTTTAGTGGAAGCCCAAGTGACTAGGGTCAATGTCTGAATGGTGGATTTGTTGATGAACCAAAAGTAATTCCCACCCACAATGTTGAGTGTATTTTCAAGGTATATTTTCAACAGCCATTTGCTGAAAGATCTTTGAAAGGAGGTAGACTTTCTGAGAATAAAGCATCAATAAACTGTCCACAGCAAGCCTTACAAAATTACTATTCACTTGAAAACTGTAGATCCTGGCTGATCTTTTACTGAGTAGCAGTGATTACATTTGTATGCAATCTCTAGAGCCAACCCATGTGTCTTCAGAAAATGTTTTTCATGAAATGCAGAAGTTACCTTTAAAGAGGTCACTCAATTTTTTTTTCATTAAAAGCTTCAATAAAAGTGCAACTGATTGCACTAATACTATGTCACATAGCAGTATTAATTGGTGTGCATTTTTTTTTTTTTTCTTACAGATAGCTGTGTCACCATGGAAGAGATGAAAAGAACTTTGCTCTAGTAGATCACAAATATCTCTGGGTCATTCTACATCTCAGACAACAATGAAAAATGTTTAGAAGCTCTAATAAATCTTTGCAAATGTATAATAAACTGTTTAGGAAAGTTTCTGCCATGAACAGAACTGTGTAATAATCACGTTAATGTATAGACATAAATCTAATGCCTATAGACTACTGCGTGGACAGTTCCAAAGAAAAAGAGAAGTCTGTGAACTTGCAACTGCTCTGGAAAAATGGGAGCAACAATAATTTAAAAAGCACAGCTTTGGACACACTCCATGTGTCTGCACAGCTTTCAAGTGAACTAGCACTTAAGACCTTGTGTAACAAAATGGACTCTGGAGACACAACTATAGGGCAAAAAGCTACCTCAAGGTCTGGAGAAACTGCTAAAGTACCAAGTAGATGGAGGCAAGAACATTCAGCTGTTATTAAGATGAGCACTTTCGGCAATCAAGAAGTACAGAGGCAACCACAAATAGATCACGAGCAAATTGGAAACACAGGATCAGCACAACTTTTTAGTTCTGGGAAACTGGTATCATCGAATGAAGCTGCACAGCAAGTCACGGAGAAGCAATATCCACAGCATCGTCCAAGTCCTTACTCATGTCAACATTCACTTTCTTTCCCACAGCATTCATTGCCACAGGGCTTCTTGCACAACATAAAGCCACACCAGAGCTTGGAAGGCCCTCCGTGGCAGTTTACTGGCCACTTGCAATCAGTTGCCTCAGAGGACTTATTTCCTTTTCATATGCATAGCCATAGTGGAAGTTTCTCTAGGAAGAAGATTTCAAGTTTGAACCCTGCATTCAGCCAATATTCACAGAAATCTTTAGAACAATCAGAAGACGCTCACAAAAAAGAGCACAAACCCAAAAAGCCTGGCAAGTACATTTGTCCTTATTGTAATAGGGCTTGTGCCAAACCTAGTGTACTTAAAAAGCATATTAGGTCTCATACCGGGGAGCGACCATACCCTTGCGTTCCTTGTGGTTTCTCTTTCAAGACGAAGAGCAACCTTTACAAGCATAGGAAGTCACATGCCCATGCAATTAAAGCAGGATTGGTACCTTTCACAGAGTCAGCAGTCTCTAAGTTGGACCTGGATGCCAGTTACATTGATGTGGAAGCTGAAATACATTCGGATGGCGAACAGAGCACGGACACTGATGAGGAGACCTCACTCCTAGTGGAGGGGACCGACAAACTGAGCCCTGTCCCACAGTTTCCCTTGGACATTGCTAGCAGGAGCAGTTTTCACTCCTCCATGGAAGAATCCTTGGTGGGGCCAATGAAAGTACCCATTTTGATTATCCCTAAAAGTGGAATTCAGTTACCCAGTGAGAGTTCACCATATATTGGCTCTGATATGTTGCAAAACCCATCCCTAAGTACTAAGTCTGATGACTCTCATACAGTTAAGCAGCGACTTGCACTAAGACTGTCAGAGAAGAAAGGGCAAGATTCTGAGCAGTCCTTAAACCTTCTGAGCCCACACAGTAAAGGAAGCACTGATTCTGGTTACTTTTCCCGCTCAGAAAGTGCTGAGCAGCAAATAAGCCCTCCAAATACTAATGCAAAGTCTTATGAAGAAATCATCTTTGGGAAGTTCTACAGAATTAATCAAAGGACAGCACTAACAGTAGCCACAACAAATCAGGAACACAGTTTAATGGGTAGAAAGGGCAAAGCAGAGCCACTACCTCTTTTAAATACCAGATTAGAAATGAAGATGCTTGAGGAGAATATTTCTCAGCTAACTCCAAACAAAGAAGAACTCACTGACCCCAGCAATTTGAGCACTATTAAATCGCCACAAGTCTATACAGGCAGCAATACAGAGTCCAGACAATCCCAGACTACCACATCATCCATCAAAAGTGAATCCAGTCTCTACCCAGGCAGTCAGCAAGGTGATGTGCCCCTCCTTCTAGAGCCCCCAGTTGATTCTTCTCCTCTTATTAGAAGTAATTCTATGCCAACGTCTTCTGCAAACAACTTAAATATTCCCCCATCCCTGAGAGGAAGCCATTCATTTGATGAGAAGATGACTGGCTCAGATGATGTGTTTTATCCTGGGACAGTGGGAATATCCCACCAACGGATGTTGAGAAGACAGGCTGCCTTTGAACTGCCCTCTGTGCAGGAGGGACACTCAGATTCTGACTATCATGGAAGACCAGGGAAAAATATTATTGTTTCTTCCAGCAGACAAACAGCCAGTGACAAAGGACTATCCTTAAAAGAGAAGAAAGCAGGAGACAAGACCTTTTGTGACTATGATGCCAGTGGAAAGCACTACAGAAAATGGGAAGAATTTGAAGCTCAGAAGCAGAACTACAGGGACTCGCCATCCCTAGCTGGAGCAAACAAGGCGGGAGAGTACTTCGTTGATCCCCTCGGGCAGTCACAGGCAGTGCCATCCATTTACGGAACAACTTTTGAAAACAGAAAGCGCAGGAAAGAAAAGAGTGTTGGAGATGAGGAGGACAGTCCCATGCTTTGCAGCAGTGCGACAAGCACCACCGGGGGAATTCAGCCTTTGGACTTTGATACCAAATCCCAAATTCAGGATGTGCCAAGAAGCGGATTTGCACTTCAAGGCATGGACAGTGCTGCCCATTGCCATGCAGAGCGTTTTGAAATAGGTAGGCCCTACCTGCAGTCTGGCAGCCCCGCAGCTTCTTTGGAAGATTCACCCTTAACTGCTGAGCAAGAAAAGACTGCAGAACCACTGACTAGAAAGCCCCCTGGAAATGTCATCTCTGTCATTCAGCATACAAATTCACTGAGCAGGCCAAACTCATTTGAAAGGTCAGAATCTACAGAACATATTGCATGTCAACAGGATAAGATCTATTCACCGTCTGAAACATGTGAGAGTGAGATTTGTGAGTCCCCAATGAGCCCAGACCGAACTCCACAAGCAGAAAATGCTGACAATACTAGTAAACCATCTCCATCCCAGCAACCTCAGCCATATCACATGCAGCCCAGGCTGGTTCGCCAGCACAACATACAGGTACCTGAAATTCGTGTTACAGAGGAGCCGGATAAGCCTGAGAAAGATAAAGAAGTGCAGAGTAAAGAGCAGGAGAGACCCACTGAAGAATTCCAGTGGCCTCAGAGAAGTGAAACTCTTTCACAACTCCCAGCTGAAAAGCTCCCACCCAAAAAGAAACGCTTACGACTTGCTGATATGGAACACTCCTCCGGAGAATCCAGCTTTGAGTCTACAGGTACAAGCCTCTCTCGCAGCCCTAGCCAAGAGAGTAATTTGTCACACAGTTCAAGTTTTTCAATGTCCTTTGAAAGAGAAGAAAATATAAAGTTCATCACACCTCCCAAACAAGATGAGTTTGGAAAACAGTCAGAGTTTTTAACTGTTCCAGCTGGTGCTTACTCACTTTCCGTCCCTGGACACCACCATCAGAGGGAAATGAGACGCTGCTCATCTGAACAGATGCCCTGTCCTCATGCTGCTGAAGTCCCAGAGATACGAAGTAAATCCTTTGATTATGGGAACCTGTCTCATGCCTCTTCAGCTGGGACACCTTCTACTGCACTGTCCCCATCACGAGAAAGGAAGAAATGCTTCTTGGTTCGCCAGGCTTCCTTTAGTGGCTTTCCAGAGATCTCCCAGGGTGACCAGAGCACAGAACAAAGCATCAAACAGGAACAGATGGAACATGTGCAAGCTGGGCATCGGTCCTCCCAAGTTGCCTGGCATCACTCCCCTTCCTCTCTACTTCAGCCTATTCCGGGAGATGATTCTGGGAAACAGGTTGTTGGTTCTTGCGCTCAACTTCTTAGTAGTAGCTCATCCCACCTTGCCCACCAACAGGCTATTCTTGCAGACAGTCAGGAAATGTTAAGGACACCCTTACTGCAACAAGCACCTTATATTCCTAACAAGCATCCGCCAGAGCAGCAGCAGCTTTTTGCACATCAGGAAAAAGTCCCATTTCCCCCTATTCATAACACCTTGTTTCAGTTCCCATATCCAGCTGTCTGCATGATCCAGTTACCACCATCTCAGCAGCCAATCTTGTGGCAGTCGTGCACAGAACCTCTACAGAGACACTTCCAGCATCATTTTGTGCAGCAGCTGCAGAAATCTTATGTTAAGCCACCTTTCCAAACAGACATTCCTCCAAGTTACCACCTGGAACATGCTGCAGAGCATGTTGGAAAGAAACCAGCTGATTATGTGCAAGTGAAAGAGCAAGCATACCAGCATTACTCAGGAACATCTGGGCAGTATTCAAAAAATGCTCTTGCTAAGTACCAGCCAGACCATAGCATTAAACCAACAGATACCTCCTCTGAGCAGCATCTTCAGACAGGTTTTGATTCCCCAAGTGACGGATCTATACAGCCTTTGCCAGGAACAGTTGTTCCTGTCAGGATTCAAACCCACGTACCGTCTTATGGTAGTGTCATGTACACAAGCATATCCCAGATCCTTGGACAGAATAACAGTCCTGCAATTGTAATTTGTAAAGTCGATGAAACTGTTTCTCAGAGAACATTAGTGACAAATGCAACCATGCAAGGAATTGGATTTAACATAGCGCAGATGTTAGGTCAGCATGGAGGCCTGGAAAAATATCCATTGTGGAAGGTACCGCAGACGCTGCCACTTGGACTGGAACCCTCAATTCCCTTGTGTTTGACTTCCAGTTCTGACACGGCTTCTACCTTAGGAGGAAGCAAACGAATGCTTTCACCTGCCAGCAGCTTGGAGCTCTTCATGGAGACAAAGCAGCAGAAACGAGTCAAAGAGGAAAAAATGTATGGGCAGATAGTTGAAGAGCTAAGTGCAGTTGAGTTAACTAATTCAGATATAAAGAAAGATTTTCCAAGAATGCAAAAGCCTCAACTAGTACGACAGAGCTGTGCTACTGAGCCAAAGGAAAGTTTGCCATCCATGTCATCCTCTTCACCGCTGTCATCCTCATCATCTCAAGATTTCCCACCTGTCAGCATGCCAACAGCTGATGTTTTCCCACAGAGCAGGGAAAAGCTTTCCAGTTTTGATTCTGCATCACCAGGGCAAAAGTCCAGTGGGCCTTCTGAAGGAAGGGACTCACCAGAAGAATTGGATGTGGATGAAACAGCCTCAGATATGAGCATGAGTCCACAGAGGTCTTCATTGCCATCAGGAGAAATTCAGACAGAAGACCAGGTGAAACATCAAAAATTGCCTCTTGGGATGTTAGTCCAGATGGCATCCCATACAAGTGGGAAAGTCACAGGTTCAACCATTCTCTTAACTAATGTAGCAGATTTTCAACAGATCCTTCAGTTCCCAAGCCTGCGCACTACTACTACTGTGAGCTGGTGTTTCTTAAACTATACAAAACCCAATTACATTCAACAACCAACCCTGAAATCTTCTGTTTATGCTTCTTGGTGTATTAGTTCCTGTAATCCAAACCCATCTGGGCTAAGTACAAAAACAACTTTAGCACTATTAAGGTCCAAGCAAAAAAACACCACAGAAATCTACACTCTGGCTGCTATGCACAGACCTGGAACTGGTAAACTGACATCATCAAGTGCATGGAAACAGTTTGCTCAGGTAAATAAGAGATTTTAAGTATAATAAAAGTAACACATTTTTCATTGAAAAAGTGTTTTGAAACAGAAGTTAATGATTTTTTTTAAAAAAGATCTATTGGGAAATCAGACATTGATATCTTCTGGTGACAAATCTTGAGCATCAGTTTACCCTTTTGCAAACTGGTGTTTCTGTTCTTTTTGTCTTTACGTTTTCTTAATCAGTTGTGAGCAATGAGGTTTTTAGAGTCCTCATTTCACATGTGTCAAAGCCTGATACATTATCTCCTTTTATTATGTCTTTTGTTTTGCTGTGTCCTGGTTCAAGTAGTTTAAGCAAAACATCTGTGGGTTTCCTAAGTAAAGATTAAGTTGAAATTGGATAAGGATCTTCAGAGCCCTTTAATGTCTTTTACACAGCAAATCTTCCTCATGGACTCAGCATTAGATAATGGGGACAGGGAAAATTCTGTAATGGCAACAAATGACCTTCTAAGGCTTTTCCATCTCTATTTTCCATGATTTCTTTTTCCTGAGGAAAGATACAGTGCTGTCTGTTCTGTCAGTGCTCTTGTAAAAAATGTCCATGCTGCCCTCTCTCTTATTCTCCATCAAATTGAATGGGACAAATTAATTCATCTTACAGAATTGCACCAAAAGGAGAGTTTGCTTTGACCTGGATTGTTACAAACACTTGAAATGGAGTGTGCATTTATTGTGTGTTCCAGCAGTAACACCTTTCCTTGACTTTGTTCTACAGATGAAACATGAGCCATTCTTCTTGTTTGGCAGCAAGCTTGAAAAGAAAGTTGTGGGGAATATTATAAAAGAAAGAGTAAAAGGAGACATTCATGGAGAAAAAGACATTACATCCAAACAAACAGAGCCGATACGAATTAAAATCTTTGAAGGAGGGTAAGAAAATGCAACTGGAAATTTCAAGCTCAGCCTGTCATTTTGAAGAGATTTGAAAATAAACATGAATGAGTTAGGATGTGAACAATCCTGCATTCTTGCCATACATTGTAGCACCAGATGTCTTATATTTTTGTGTATGTGTCAGTTTTAGAACAAGCTAATGGGTAGCTATTTACTGACTTGTGACTCTATTTTGCTGTTAGGACAGTTATATTTTCTATGTGTGTGAAAACCTACACTTTAAATTGCTGTTTTCCTTATTTAGGTCATAAAGAAAAGATAGATGGTTAATATTTTATATTTTCTATATAACTTCCACATACTTAATGCTTTCCATAAAGACATTATTTCAATTTCTAGACTGTATACCTCCACTCACTTGAATGGAGTATTATAAGTTTGCTCTTACAATATTTTATTATTTACTGAAATTGGATTTTTATATAAAATCTAAAATGGCAAAGAAATTTGTGGTATTTAAGCCTGTTTGCCATGTAAGGTTGATAAACTAATGCTTAATATTACTGTGGCCATCCGTCACTGATGTGGTAAAAAAAAAAAAAGAGAGAAAAGAGAAGGAAAAAACAGACATAAATGGCCATTAGCATTATTTTGAGGCTTATGGAAAAGCAGAGTTGATTGCTGCTTGTAGTATACTCTGAAGTACTAGATATTCTTTTATTTCTTTTACAGAAATCTGAGTGATATGATTAATTTTGCCAGTTGTTGGAGGGAATACTCAGGTGGCTGAACAAAATGGTTTTTTTTAGAGTTCCCAACACAAATGCTCTCACAACCATTTTTTCTTGTGAGAACTAAATAGGTTCGGAAGGAGACATGGTAAATTCATACAACCATTTCCTTCTACCATCATCTTAATTATCCCTCCTTAACATTATGTGTTTTGCCTCCCCTTGAATAGTCTCCATGAAACTAACATTGGTATTTCTCTGTAATCAGTAACAATAAAAGGACATAGCCTACATCTTGCTTGAAAAACTGAAAATGTTATTTAGGCGATTACTGCGGATCTGCCAGCCCAGACACCTTGATCCTGGGTATAGGATCTCTATAGCTGTTCATTGTCCTTGTATCTAAGCCAGCAGTATGACTACAAGAGTGACCCAGATCCAGGGAGGAGCCTAAATGTACAAGTAATTTAAAGTGTTACTGCTTAAACTCACACCCTGAGGTATAAAATTTGCCTATTTCCCACTGTGTGTCATTTCTGAATTTGTATCACCTTGCTGAGGATAGTTTGCACTAATGTAGGCTGTGTGATGAGAGGCCCAAAAGGTAAAACTGTGTTAAGAGAAGCAACTCAAAGGAGGATTCAGAGCAGTGTGAACTCTAATAGATCACTCTTCAAAATGCCTCTACCATCTAACATCTTCTTTAAGAAATTTTCTATGTGAATTACACTCTCTACAGACATTCTTTACACTAATAAGGTCAGTGAAATTATTTGTGTACAGGATGTCACCTAGAAAAGACTCCTAGTAATGTTTATCTGTATCTGGGTATTCTTGGCGTAGGACAAAAATAAATCTTGATGTGAACGCTAATTGCTGGATTAAGAGAACATGAATAATCTTTTCCTAGTTTATGACTGAGTCTCGAAATAAACAGATTCCCCAGTAGGACTTTCTAACTTGCAAAGCTAGATGCAGTGTTAATGTGCCCGCTATTTATCTATAAATGTATTTCAGAACAATGTCAGAAAATCATAATACACTATATCTTATAAGTATTGTCTGTTAAAAGATAGATTCATTCTTTCCATCAGTTTGGCAGTTTTCTTACGTGGATCTAATATTGTTTTCATGCTATAGGCAAGTTCTTCATTTATGTTAACTGAGTTTGTCCTTCTGTTCAGATTTTGGCTTATGATTTCTAGAAGCTACTTTTTAATGTGTTTTTCATGCTTGTTTACTCCTTGTATGCAGAACCATTCTGTTCTGTTCTTGTCAATCTCATCTTCATGTCAACTTAACACACTCAAGTAGTGCATTCAGCTACGTAAGAGATGTCTATCATGTGTTTGTTCCACATATTCTTTCCTAGACAGACAAGCATGCATGGCAGTAATCTTGTTTCAGCGGGGTGTTTTCATTTATTTTTTGTTTGGCTTGAAGAGTGGGTTTGCTCAGGGCTCTTGATTACTTTTGTTTTGTAAGTGCACAGAAAGCAATTCAAAATTAACAGTTGTGAAAGGTTTCCATAGGGCCCTTGGTGGCTTTTCATCTGGTGGGAAAGTCTGTCTGCCACACAGAGAAATGTCACTGTGGTTGTGCAGAGCTGCTTTGTGGCAAAGGAGTGGAGTCCTCATGTAGCAGGTGGACAGAAAGCAGAGAGATAGGGCTGGGAGTCAGTGAGAAGATGAAGTAAGAGAGTGAATGGAGCTCGCAGAAAGGCAGATGTCAAAGCACATCATGACATTTGCTGCACCACAGCCAGCCAAGAGCAATCTGTGAGCATCCCAGCAGAAGAGGGTTCGAAGAAGGACACTAGCAACCACATTGCTACCTCTGGCAGGTAACTCGGTTCAAATGCAGTCATTTGAATCACAAAACCTGTGTTCCATCACCTGCCACTACAGAGCCCCAGTGAGATATGAAGCTGTGTTCCTCAAAGAAAAGTAGTGCTTTAAAGTGCAGTACTAGTGGCAGTACAGTTAGATACTTCTAGTGCGAGGTGAAAGGAAGGAAAGTGTAGGACAAACCCTCCAGCTCATCGGGCATCTTGCTTAATGACATAATCAGCTTACAACTGGAGTCCACAGCTTACTCTGTTTATATCTAGCAGAATGGACTCTAATTGAAAATCCTCAATAAAATAACATTTTGGATAGAAATTGCATGACTCTAAGGCTTGTTAATGCTTTTTAAACTCCAGAACGCTGGTTCAAATTGAACGGGGAGCAGCTGTGACCATGATCATTATATGAAAGTTGGACAATGGGAAAAATGAAATTACTGAAAGCTCTGAGAGAGGCACAAATAAGATCTAATATTCTTGGGTGCTAGGAAAGATCTTCACTATTGGACCAATCTTTTAATGCTTCAGTGTTTGGGCCGTGCGTTCTTTAAATGTCAAATGTGTGTGTGTTATTTCTTTTACAGTTATTATGGTGAAATGTACTTACAGAGTCATGATCAATTGTTTCAAAAAAGACCTGTATGTGTGAATGATAATAGAGACTGTTCTTGTCTAATTGTTTTGTGCCCAGTAAGCTTTAAAAGGTGGTAGAAGCAGATGGAATAAGGAGGTCTGTCAGAAGAATATCAAAGATTAAACAACAGAAAAGTAGATGTTGTAACACAGTGTTTATCTCATGGGTATCAGTCAGGAGTGATTTGGCAGACTTCATCCCATCAAAATCAGACTGTAAGGAGTATGAATAGAAGACATGGTGGTAGTCTCTCAAGAAATAGTGGACATTGTTTTCTCTGTGGGAGAAAGCCTGAAGATTGTTTGATGAACCAGTGGACAGAGAGACGGCTAGGACTCATTGACATGTGAAGATGAACACTGAAGGAGAACCTGGGCCTGGGGCAGACAGAAAAATCAGAATTCCTGAAGTGTTATGTAAAGTAAACTGCAGGAGGGAGGACTGAATACTGATTGACACAAGACTAGACCAGTTTTGCCCACAGTGCCACGAACAATGAAGGAAAGGGGAAAGGGCCAGCATAGTTAGAAATGAGATTAAAAAAAATGTAGTTTGACATTCACATTTGAAAGGAGGAGCTGATTCTTATTAGTGGATAATGAGATGGACATAAGCAGACAGTATTTTAGATGTTTGCAGGATATTAGCCTTAGTATTTAAGTAGCCAGTGATATTGCTAAACATATGGAAGAAGTGATCATTAAAAAATAGTTGAAAAATATTTCATCTATGTAACACCCAAATTGCCACTTGCTTTTTGTAGAGTTATCATTGCATTAACAGAATCTTTCAGATAACCCATATTTATTTAAAGTGCTGATTATTAGTACTAACAATACTTTGTGAGCTGTGCATCCTCATGGTCACTGAAAGTAATATGTGCTTCTGTGGCAGAGAGCAGCGAAGGAAAGAGGGCAGAAGGAGTATGCTCTCCCAGTTCTTGCACTTGCTGTTTTATTTCCTGAGACTCAAGCTGAAATCCATCCTTGTCTTGGATGCTCCATACTCTTCAATCCTCAAAACCTCTGGACTTGACTGTCTTTTAGGTTTTAATATTAACGCATTATTGTGACAATTAAGGAAATGCACAGCTTTACATAGATTTGCTTGTCTCATTTATTATCTAACTACAGATATGTAATCAGCAGAAATAGCACAGAATGCTTATGCTTGTGATAAGAAAAAACCTCCAATAGTGTTTTGCTAAGTATGCAGGTTGGAAGTTTCCTATTTAATTTCTAGACCAGTGTGTACCTAAGTGAGCTCAACACAATTCCTTGGGGACGGATCCATCTTAAGGAACTTCAGGCACCTGTAGTGTCAATGTGTACCTCCTTGCTAGTCATCTGCATTCCCTTTATGCTAATAGGGGAGAAACAGGCATTTCCAGGATATGATTTATCTGATCCCAAGGGATAAATATGCTAAAATAGGTCAAATGAATCATGAAACAGCCTCTGTTTTCAGTGATAGTAGACGTCTGTGTTGTACTCGTCTACAGTTAGTGAAATTAATCCAACCAGCAGAGTCATATTTGGAATTGTGCTTGTATGAGTAGTTGGTAATCTGTTTCTTAACAGATTATCCCAGTATTGTAGCCCTTTGGTCTAATGTAAAAAAATAGCTAATGTATGCAAATACATCCAAACCACTGCATTCCCTGAAAGGTAAATATTTTGTGAGCTTCAGTCTGAAAATTCAGAATTTTCCATGGACTTCCATGGAAGTTTCGTCATGAGATATATACAGGATCAGGATTATGAGCAGATGTCTAGAGATCTTGTTTATGCATTTATTTGATTTACTGGCCATATGATTTAGATGATTGCTCTCTTCCAACAGGTATAAATCAAACGAGGATTATGTCTATGTCAGAGGCCGTGGCCGAGGAAAGTACATTTGTGAAGAATGTGGAATTCGTTGCAAAAAGCCAAGCATGCTCAAAAAACATATCCGCACTCATACCGATGTCCGGCCTTATGTATGCAAGTTGTGCAATTTTGCCTTCAAAACTAAAGGTACTTGACCCTTTTTGTAAACTCTTGACCTTCCCAAACAACTCTAGAGCTATTTTGCCATCTAAAACCTAATCATTCTTATAAATCATGGAGATAAAAAAATCCTCAGAACAAAATTGCGTTGATGGATGCAGGACTCCCTGAGAGGTATTTTTTTTTCTTAAATATAAAATTGATCTGAAGATTATAGGAGACACTGAGTCTCCTTGGAAAGCTTCATTAAGAACTATAGGCTCTTGGCTGGTCCATCTGTCTGCAGAGAAAATGTAGTACCATAAGAATCAGACTTACAAATAATACTTTCTGCCGGAATTGTTACGTAGTGCAAACTTTAATTGCAACAATATTCAAATGCTACAGGGAGAGTACACTTCTTATGACATAATGTGGAAGCAGGGCATCAGCTGCAGAGGAAAGCATGTCTTCATGGGCTTTGCAGTGGGTCAGTTTCAAGTTTATTAATAATGTATGTCTCCCAGAAGGGCCACTCCATCCACTGTGGCATTAATTATGAATAGAGATCTGATAGCTTGTGTTCACATGTATTTACCAGCACTGAAAAAGGCCTCCATTTGTCACCCTGAGGCCACAGTTAATGATATTCTGTGGAATTAGGATTTGCCTTGCAACTGTCTTCTTAAGAGAAAAATAAATCCTTTTCTTTGGTAGCACTTTTTTGTTGTATAACTCAAATGAGCCTTATCTTCTCAGCTTATTGGCTTGCCTGTAAGAGAAGAGAAATAGATTCTAGCCCTAGTGCTTTGAATTTACTTGAAGGGGGATAGTGGAAGCTGGAGGAAGTTTCTCCTGAGGTCTCAGTGCAGCTTCATGGCTGTTTTGAGGATTGAGAATTGTAATAGTTTCCATGACTCCAGTGCTACTTCATCTGCCAAACATGGGAATATCTGATGGATGGTAGTAGACCCATCAATCTAATTTAATATGAGAATTGTCACGGGGGTGTAGAGACAAAGACAAGGAGTTGCTTGTTGCAATCCCAAAGGGCCATCTGGTGAGCAGTTTTCAGATCAGTGTTTACATTTGACATTGCAGGAGAAATGGGTCTGGAGGAGAGACTTGAAGAAAGATGGCTTTGCAGCTGTGTTCAGAGAGGTCATCCTAGGCAGAAGAAATGGCATGGAAATAAATGTGAAATAGCTAGCTAAGGCTGGCATTTCTGGCAGAGAAGAGAAAACATGGAGGAGGTGGTGTGCTATTGCACAAGAGGAGGATGAGTAGGAAGGAACTAAGATAGCCTTCAAAGTACCAAGAACAGTTTAACTGATGTGTTACTGTTCATAGGCAGTTGTCAGCCTCATAGTTATGGTTGATATTGCTGAGGACAGCAGGGGCCAGATCTTCAAAGGTACTTGGGTTTCATTATTCACCTTGAGCATTTAACCATCCAGAGATATCAGTGGCTGAGTTGTTAGACTTTTCATGCAATGCACAGAACAAGACACAGGTGCACCTAATAAGGGACTTCTGAGACGGAGAAGGGAGTCCTCTAAGTAGCTACAAAGAGGGAGTCTTGAGGGCTTCTAAGCAAAACTGCACTGCCTAACAGAGCAGTGCAGTGTTCCTGCACCCAGACTGCACATAACATGTATACCATCTGGAGACACTGATTTGAGTCCCAAATCAGTGGGAGGTGTGTTCATACAGCACTGTTCCTGAGCTACTGCAGAGCGGTAGGCTGAGTTTGTGTGTAACATGCATTTCTCGTTGGATGCTGCAGATGTGACTTAAGTGACTAATGGATTAGAGTGATATTCTTGTTTCTCTGGCTTGTACTCTTTGTGCTCAAGATTCTTTGCCATGAAATATCTCTTGGGGCTAGTCTCAACCCAGTTTTTTTATCTGTGAAAAAACAGACCATAAGCGACACTCCAGAAAGTCAATAGTCTAGTGTTAAATTGCTCCCTCAGGGATGGAGATCTGATTTCAAATCCCTGCTGTGTCTGGCTCAGATCCATACTCCAGAGCAGGGAACTGAACCTGGGTTTCCCACATCCCAGGTGAATGCTGTAAACACAGTTATTCTCAGTTCAGAGATTACAGCTAGATAGCACATGGAGGAATCTCCCCTAAGTGTCTTCTTTATGAATTACATTTGCTTCAGAATGCTTCAAATCACTGAATATTGGAGCTTACAAGTGCAGGAATGGGAAACAACTTAGCTTGAGAGGGGCACTCTGAATGTAGGGCTGTGAGCCCTGAACGGCTGGTGCACCCTGGAGTTACTTCGATGTCCAGGCTGCTTGTACGTATCACAGATGAACGCTGAGCCCAGGGATAGGTAACATTCAACCACAGGTTTCTGAGATTGCTGGGGCACCTAAATGTCACTGGAAAACTGGAGAGATGCCTCTCAGGCCCTTAGTTTAAGTTTTTTGGACATTTTTTTGAAGATGCGAAATCCTACTCTCATTAAAACAGGTTCTAAGGGCAACGGACTGGATGAGTCAGTCCTGGCTGTTTTGTTTGTTTGTTTGCTTTTAACTCAAAACACATCTGCAGGATAACAGGGTAAAGATACACTAAAACCTGGCTTGGAGAGTGCTTTTTGCTGTTTTCAGTTAATGAGATTCATCTCTGATCCATAGGAAATCTGACAAAACATATGAAATCTAAAGCACACATGAAAAAATGCCTGGAGCTTGGAGTATCAATGACATCTGTAGATGATGCTGAAACTGAAGAAGCAGGTATGTCAGAATGATTTAATTTAGTTGGAATGGCCCCTGGAGTACGCAAATGACTCATTGCACTTTAGCACAGTGTCTGGCATGGCATAATATAATAGGAATATTTAGGGCATTTTTAATTAAGAAGCATCTTCTTAACAAACAGGAAATATAAAAAATAGATTAGATCCATTTGTCTGAGTTATATAGTTTTTATTACGATACATGAGTAGGAGCTAGAAATAAAAGTATGACCTATTATTTGTCATCTGTCTCATACAAAGTTCCAAATCTTTTGTTTAAATGTCAAAGTTGACACCATTCAGAAAAGTTCAAAGGCCATTGTGGGGTAGGGTGAATTTGCATTGTATACTTTCTTTCCCACAGGAATGAATTTGAGTTTAAGATTTAAGAATATTGCTCTGAAAAATTACAGTTTCAGACTGTTAAGAAAGACTTTATGCAGCCATTTCCCATGAAGAGCATCCAGTGATAGCAACAGATGTTCTGAGTAGAGAATGGATGTGGCAGCAAGCCTAAAAACGATTCTGTTTGCTCACCATTTTGACTTGCTGTTGTTATTTCAGAAAACATGGAAGACATGCATCAGGAGGCAGAGAAGAGTAACAACTTGGCAGGCATATCAGCAGAGCATCAGTTTTCTGATGCAGAGGAGTCAGATGGTGAGGATGGCGATGATAATGATGACGATGATGAAGACGAGGATGATTTTGATGATACTCAGGGAGACTCAACACCAAAAACAAGATCAAGAAGCACCAGCCCGCAGCCCCCTCGCTTCTCCTCACTGTCGGTGAACTCGGCTGGGGCATCACAGGCGGCTTCCCCTGAAGGCTCTCTCTCCATGGGGCACTCCTCCCTGATCAGTTACTTGGTCACCTTACCTAGCATTCAGGTTACTCAGCTTATAACACCAAGCGACTCATGTGAAGACTCACAGATGACAGAATATCAGAGGTTTTTCCAGAATAAGAGTACTGATTCAGAGCCTGATAAAGACAGGCTAGATATACCTAGTGGCATGGATGAGGATTACATGCTTTCATTAGACCCCACCTCCTCTCCTAGGGATCTTTCACCTTCCAGTCGACAGTCATCACCCAGTTATGATTCTTCACCATACAGAGATAATTCACCAAAGAGGTATTTAATGCCAAAAGGAGATTTATCACCCAGAAGGCATCTGTCACCCCGAAGAGATATTTCACCCATGCGACACCTTTCCCCACGGAAGGAGGCTGTGCTGAGGAGAGAGTTATCACCAAGACGGGATGTTTCACCTAGACGTCACCTATCACCGAGGAGACCGATGTCACCAGGGAAGGATGCATCTGTTAGAAGGGATTTGTCTCCGAGGCGAGAGAGGAGATATATGGCCTCAGTCAGAGCTGCGTCTCCCAGAAGGGGCTTGTACCACAATCCAGCATTGTCCATGAGTCAATATTTACAGCCAGAATCTATTCCATTGGGGCATTCAGTAAGTATGAAAGAATATTTTCATTCCTGCTATTAAAGCTATTGCTCTTATCTGCATATAGTATTTTCTCTGAAGAAAAAAAAGGCTTTATAGCGTTGTAGAGTAATGGATAAGCTTTGAAGTTCAGCAGGACTTCTTGGAAAGAATAAAGGAAATTTACAATAGATATGGGCCAGGTCAGGGTTTTGATTCAGTTAGTTAGATGTAATATAAGGGTCAAATCTTCACTTGGTGAAAATCAGAGAATCTCTATTATCTTCAATGAAATTAGGTTGTTCTACATTAACTGCCCCTGTCTTTATTTTAAAATGGCCCAAGAAGGTTACATGGCAGATGGCCTTGTTACTGCACTGTAAAACCTTTTACCTCCCAGCCTGTCAGATGGGATTGAGCCCAGAGAAGAGCATAAGACCCGGATACTTCAGAACAGAGTGCATCACAGAAGTACTGATTAATGGAATAAAAACACTAAAATAAAATAAACAGAACCCCTGTGAGAAGCAGGATGCCCATCTAGATCATGATCTGCAACTGGAGCTTAAAGGATGTTATCATGTGATGGGAATAGACAGCTGTCTGCCCCACAGAAAGCACCATCAAACTGGCTGTTTCGGCAGGGACACAACTGTCTGAATGGAAAAGGAAATATGCAAAACTTGCACAGCTGCTGTCTGTGCCATTCCTTTTCTGTAAATAAGCTTCCAGAAACTGCCGACTTGGCACTTTTCACAAGCTCTAACATTCACAAAGCACTCTGTCCTCAAATAAATTTAGTCTTTAGAGTAAGGAATTGCCTCACAATTAATGCATTTATTTATTTATTTATTTATTTTGTATGCTTCTCCTGGCTACACTCAGTGCTGTGCTCTCTCACTGCCTTCCTCATTAACCCATGTTTGTTGATTCAATCTGGGCAAGCTCCAGCAGATTTCCGCTCAGTCAGAATACTCTGACAGGGCTCTTACCTTCCTTCCTTCCCCCTGAGAGGGCTGTCCTCCCCTCTTTTCCATCTGCAGTCTTTTTTGCTCTTTGTTAATTATGGTTCTTTTCTGTAGAGGAGGAGAATTGAACTCTGAGTTCATAAAAGTAGCATTTCCAGAGCTGTAGGTGAATTTGGGCAACTGGGCAGGGAAAAGGAGGCCTGGGAAGGCACCTTACCAGAGAGCTCCTGGAAATGACATGATCCCTGCAGAGCAGGGAGGGTAAAAATCCAGTCAGTAATTGTACTGAAAAAGTAAAGAAGCACAAGAAAAGGAAAAAGTCACTAGTTAGCATTCACAATATCTTTTTATGAGACACTATAGCTGACATTGTAGAAAGAACCGAAGTCCCTCCTACCCAAAGTGAGACATGTCCACTGGCTTCCTGTAACAGATTTTCGATGAGTGATGCTACTGGCAAAAGGGTGTGTAAGAGTCACCCTTGGCGATCTGACAGTTCTTGCTGTACGACTTGTCTTTTGCTATGAACACCTTCCAGCAAAGCATTTAGCACATTATAAGGACTCTTTTAGCACCCTTAGTTCCTTCTTTTGGAAAGTGCTCTTCACCTTGCCAGATGAGCTTGTAACACTTAGCTTATTTTAGAGGTAAGATTAAGCCTCATGCAGTTAAAAACCCAATGTAAAAGATCCTTTGCCCTATGAAGGACGTCAATAACTCAGTGGCACCTTGCATGTTTTTCAATAGAAGCGTAGGCCTGATTGTGACTGGTCAGTCACTGGGACTTGACCCCAAGGATCAACAGAAGCACCACCCAGGCAAATCTAAATGAGGGAGTAAAAAGTGAGGAGGATCACAATGAACTACTGCAAGGAGGGAAAGAAAGACCCTGCACTTCATTAGAATTTTCTGGAAAACATACGTTATCCAAACAGAAGCTGAGTTTCAATGAAACACAAGATATTTCAGTGTGTAGAATGACAAATAATACCTGAGCATGCTATAAATGAAAACTGTTAAAGAAGGAAAAGGAATGAAGACTGTTTTTTTGCTTCCAGAAAAGGGAATCTAGCAAATCACAACATAATTTACTACATCTGTGATACAGATGCTAGTTTATGCTCCAGCTTCCTCTTTGAGATCTGCACTGGGTTTCCAGTCTTTGGAGGAAAAAGAGTATTATTGTGCTTCTGGTGCCTGAAAGTACCAAGAGAAGAGGCCAGTCTTCTTTGTTCTCCACTGAAATTGATATATTTGCTGTAACCTCTTTGGCCAATGTTGATTAGGTTCTTCTTTTTGTTTCTTGACCTTGAATATCTATACACTTTGGCAGTACCATACAAACAGCTTGTGCAGTGCTCTGGTATCAAAAGCACCATATAGACAGCAACTGAAATTGTTTCTTTAGGAAGTGGAAAAGAGCATGGGAATTTTTTTTTCTAAGTCATGTGAAGACAAAGAATTTTATTTTTTTTTGTCTTTTGGCTGTTAATAACAAGATACATGCTTGCAAAGAACAAGATACTCTCTCCAAAGCAGACCAAGGCTCTGGTTGATATTGGTGCACATTTGGCTTTTGCAGTCTTTAAGTTTAAAGTGGTGCTCTATAAATACATTCAGGATCTTCTCTTCTGCCAGTGCCATGGGTTTCTTTCCTTTATGAGAACTGGTGGCATTATCTTTTTTTGCTTTGCTTCTTCTCCCCTGTCATTTTGTACCTCAGAGAAGAAAGGAGATGGGAAGGCTGTTTTTGTTCTGCTTGGGTGCATCTGCATTAGCATTAGTTTGGATGAGGAATGTGCTTTGTAAGTGAAAGTCACTGCTGTCAAATTCACATTGCAGCAGCCTTGGAGTAAATGACCTGGATTGCTTTCAGATGAAATTACACCAGAAAACATGCTTCAGGAGGGCACTGCTGAAGTGAGCATTGAAGACAATGAGAAGAGACTACAGGGTTAGTCTGGAGTAGCCATCCCGACCCCACAGCACTGGATTGGGAACATCAAATCCAGCGTCAACTGTTTCACTCTATTCTTGCTCTTTTCCAGTACTAGTGCACCCCACTGCTTCCTAATGTGCACCAGGATGTTTGCCTCTTCTTCACTTCCCAGGACTACCTACAAGTACATTGAGAATATATATTTCTGTTGGCAGTACATATTAGTCCCTGCAGCTCATATAATTTCTAGGAGGAAGTAAAGTTTGGGTTTTTTGGTTTAGTTTGGTTCTCTTCCTCATGGACTTTGACACAGGCTCTCTGCCAGAGTTTTCAAAAGCAGTTACTGAGACTAGTGACTAACTCCCTAGGGAATAGGGAACAGGAAACAGGAAAGACACTTCATCAGTGTAGAGTTTGCGTAGAACCTGCTTGTGATTCTATTTTATTGTACCTCCTTTACTTTGAAGTCCAGAGTGTCTCAGTATACTATGAAGTACTGAACTAGGCACCCCTAAACCCACTTGAAAGGATCTAAGGCCTTTGATATACTGATATGAAATATCTCCACAAATATCGAATGTTTTATCATCTTGAATGAAACAAATTTCTGCATGGAGGGCCAGCATGTCCATGTAAACTGTAAATAGGTCCACTGGTGTATGTGGTCTGCTATAGTGCATTTCCAATAGGACTGCAGATATGCCTATAAAATATGTTTGATGCTGATGATGATCTTCACATGTGTAGCAGTTTCCATCATGTTAGCCACCTCTGTGGTGGACAGACTGCTGCCTTATCCCCTTCTGAAACTGTGGTGGGGTACGATATGAAGCCAGCATTTTTCTCGAATAGATTTGCGTGTGACTACATTTGTTCTTCTAAGTTTACACTGGGTGCAGCAGTGGCACAAAGATACACATAAGATGCATCATGGGCTAGGAAACAGTCAAGAGGACAGTAGGACTGAGAAAAAGGGAAGATGAAAAGAAAAAAAAAAAAAAAAGGAGCCAGCAACTGTGCTGAGGTGAGGTTAGCAGCAGCAAGGACTGCAGGGTAGGTGAATGATGCCTTGTGCCTTGGCAACCTCTGTTATTTCATTAGCTTTTACCCATTCAGCAAGATAATGTGCTGTCACTGTGCTTTCTTACAATGGTTTCTCTTTTATGAAACTTAAATGTCTCACCTTCTGCATAGGAAAAAATCCCAACATAGGCTATTCTCTGAACGTAGCATCTTTTATAACATCTCATCTCTCTGTGTCTGATGATTACAGGTCACCCTTCCTGTCTTAACATTGATTTATATTGAACAGGACAAAGTGTCTGAACAATATGAAATTCAGCCTCTGGGTAGCACAGAAACTGAGTCTTTAATTGCCCCAAAACCAATTCCCCAGTATGGGATCAAGAGGTCAGTTAATGCCTTGAGAGCGAGGACTTCCCAGCAATAAAATGCTGCTGCTTTAATGCCTTGGCATTTAGCAGCACAGTTCTGAGGCTGCCACACCAAGACTGTGGGTAGCAATACAGGTCTTGAGCAATTGATAGGTGCTTGGTCAGTTTTCAGAGCGGAGTGGAGCATTTTGTTCATTTGCTTTCCTATTGGAGTTCCTGAGATTTGTGTGATCAAATTCCACATACCACTATGAAAATGTCATCCTGCACTTCTATCATTGTTAAATCTCTGGTCAACAATAAATGATTCTTGTTTATCAGATGGAAAACAATTTTTAAAAAAGTAAGAATGAAAAAAAGGAGAAAGCCAGAAATAAAAGGCATATTTAAAAGAAAGCAGAGGTGGAGCTATTCTTTCTTCTAAGGCATGAACTGACGGGAAGACACTGAAAAAGTCAATATTATGAGATTGTTTCGTATTAGCTGTTATAAAATTTCTAATTTTTCTCAATACCTTTATGAGTGCATGTGTGTCCCTAATACAGGATCATCATTGTCACTCACAGTTTATGCCTGTATTTTTGTTATTATTGGTTGTTTACACTACAGACAGGCTACAGTGGTGCTCTGTCCTGGTACTCCATTACTTTAATGACTATAAAAATCAGACACTTCTTTGTATATAGGCTGTTGAGCTTGCATGGATATGTTAGTCCCCTTTTGTCAAGGAGTTGATAGGTAAAGCTCATGGTAGGGGACAAGAAGGAGAGGTGCCTTTCTGAGGCTTCAGAGTGGGATCTTTCAACACGTAGAAAATACATACAGATTTTTCTCAGGTCGCCAACCACTGGTGGCAAAAAGGGAGCATTAACATATGTATTTCCTAGCAGCAAAAACCTGGTGCCCAGTGCAGACTGCGAACACCAGCACAGTTTGCACAGTTTGCCAAAACAGAGGGTAAAAGACGGATGTCCTGGCCAAATGGAATGAAACTCCATCTACCAAAAATTCCCTCTGACGTTTCAGTTGAAATATAATACTCTTCCCTTCCTGACCTAAATTGCTGTATTGTATTGCTGAACACTCTTAAATAGTTGCTGCATTTCACCTCAGAGGCATGAGCCCTGTAGGGCTGAGCTAAGCAAAACCTCCTGTGTTGTTTGGAGAAGCAATTAGTGGAGTTTTCCAAACGCTTTGGGATCTGTCTGGTTGATAGGTGCTGTATGAATAGAAGTTTGTTTTACACATACAGCTTGAAAGCAGATAGGTGGTTTGGAGACTTCACAAGAATTTTACTAGTAGCACCACTGATATTTCTTTTTTTTTCTGGTTACAGAGAAGGGGGTTATCTCAGGGGCCTTACTTCAACCTGTATGGAGAAAAAGGAGCTATGGACCATCACGGGCCTAGCCTGTTCCCTGAAGGTGCGAACGACTACGTCTTCAGCCATCTTCCACTACACTCCCAGCAGCAAATCCGAGCGCCCATCCCCATGATGCCTATTGGAGGCATCCAAATGGTCCATTCGGTACCTGCGGCCCTTTCAGGTTTACACTCTCCGTCCACTTTGGCCCTGCAGAGGGAGGCCTCTGAGGAGAAGCAAAGAGGAACTGCAGAAACCCTGACAAAAGAGTCGTACAGTATTTCTAAGCCCCACGAGAAACGTACCTCTCCGCACAGCTTGCACCCCGCTGTTCCATCCAGCATCCCCTCCTCGCCGCTACTGCTGAGACAGAGCACCTCCGAGGACACTGTCAGAGCCACAGAGAGGGAGCAGGAGGAGAACATACAGACTTGTACAAAAGCCATAGCCTCTCTGCGCATCGCCACAGAGGAAGCCGTTCTGCACGGGGCGGAGCAGCCCCAGAGGCCTCCCGAGCCTCACCAGAAACCTGTAGAAAGTGCACATTTTAGCATTAAACACTTTAGTGGATCTGAGCCAGGCCAGACCTGCGCCTCAGCCACCCATCCTGACTTGCACGGTGGCGAACAGGACAGTTTTGGTACATCACAGACTGCGTTAGCCCATTCCACCTTTTACAGCAAGAGCTTTGGGGAGGTTAGACAGTTGGGCTTTCACAGCAGGAATGAAGCCCCATCAAGCACACAGGAAAGGAACGATTCGGCACCTGAGAAGAGCAAGCCACATTGATCTGAGATGCATGGAGACTTTTAACCATACATTTACCCCACTTTATTTTTTTTTCTAGAGATAGAGGAAGTATTCAACTTTACAGCATGCCTGTTCTAAGTTACAGTAGTTTGCTATTATATATACTTTTGTTATATCAAAAGAATTAGATAAAATAACATGTCATCATGAGCCTGACCAAAACTAAATTTGAAATTCTTATTGGGTCTGGTACTTTTAAATTGTACAGATGTTTGTGCCTTTTCTTTACTTTGCTTATATTCTTATAAGCATTTTTTTAGCAGTAATTTGTACATATTTTAGAATTTGTGTATCTGCTTTGTAATAAATGTAATTTCTTTCCTTTTTGGACACTTGGATCTAAATGATGTAAAGCAAAACAGCATCAATATATGTGAGGTTGCACTAAAACATATTTTTATATGATTAAAACTGAACAGCTTTTATGTACAGCTCTGATTCTGTAATACTAATATTTATTTACTTTGTTTCATAAATTGTAAATTTTTTTCTTAATGTTGTGGATTGCTTTTCTATGTGAAGCATGGGATTTACTGTTGCGTAATTAGAACAAAATGTATATTGTAAAACAGGATATTTAAACTAGAGTATCTTATCTTATTCTGCACTTATGCATTAGTTAAAAAAAAGATAAAGGATGTATCAGTCAGTTCTTAACTCTTGTAATTTTTTTTGTCTCTTGTTTGCTGGATTGACTATAACTTAAGTGCTGATTGTGATTTTAAACTGATAGTACCGTAAAGCATTAAAGACAATGTGCTATTGTGAGTTTTTTCAAAGCTTTATAAAACAGTTATAAATATATTAAAAGTATTTGGTCATATGTGAACATGTTGATCTATATACTCCTTTTAAAACCTATGGGAAGACATTCCACCCCGTGTAAATATGTGCATCACTGGTACCGTTCTGTGCAACCCGCTTGGACACGCGCGGCCGGTGCTGCGGGGCCGCGGTGGGCCCTGGCCGCAGAGCGAGCGGGCAGACGCGGCTCCACGTGCGCCCGGGTCTTTGGAAGCCGACCACGAGGCCGGGAGCCCCCCGGGCCGGCTGCGCGCGGGGCCGCACGCGCGGCACCCGGGAGCTGCCGCA